>MCJB01005213.1:0-107491 GCA_002018475.1 Nicotiana obtusifolia
GTTCACAGATGGTGCCTTGAACGCGAAGGGGTCGAGGCTTGGTATCATGATAAAGCCCTTAACCAGTAACACAATTCGACAGTCTATCAAGACTGTGAAATTAACTAACAATGAAGCAGAATATGAGGCTATGATTGCAGGTTTAGAAATAGCCAAAAGCCTGGGAGCGAAAATAATCGAAGCTAAGTGCGACTCCTTTCTTGTGGTGAATCAACTCAACAGAACTTTCGAGGTCAGAGAAGGACGAATGTAGAGATATTTAGACAAACTACAAGTTACACTGCATAGATTCAAAGAATAGACCTTACAACACATACCTCGAGAGCAAAACAGCGAAGCTAATGCCCTCGCCAGTTTGGGATCATCAGTCGAAGATGATGAGATCGAATCCGAAAAGGTCGTACAGCTCATGAGGTCGGTAGTGGAAGAAGGCCACGCGGAAATCAATATGACAAGTCTGACCTAGGATTGGAGGAACAAATACATAGAATACCTAAGCTCCGGTAAAATCCCCTCAGGTCCAAAAGAATCAAGAGCCTTGCACACAAAGGCGGCTTGATTCTGTTTATCCGATGACGGAACTTTATTTAGAAGAACGTTCGGTGGCCCCCTCGCGATATGTTTGTGACCGGGTGACACCAAATACATTTTAAGAGAAATCCATGAAGGCAAGCGACGGTACAGAAGAAGAACGAAACGAAGTGAGAGGCCGGGGGGCAGGGAAAAGAGTCGAGTCGATCAGGCTCGACGATCGGGAGTCAGAGCCGGTTATTATTCGACATGGAAAAGGACGCGAAGGAGTTCATTCGCAAATGTAACAAATGTCAAAGACATGCCCCGATGATCCATCAGCCCGGGGAAACGTTGCATTCGGTCTTATCACCATGGTCGTTCATGAAATGGGGAATGGACATTGTTGGCCCTCTTCCCTACACACCAGGTAAGGCTCAATTCATTATTTTTTTTGACTGATTATTTCTCCAAATGGGTGGAAGCGCAGGCATATGAGAAGGTTAGGGAAAAAGAAGTAATCGAGTTCATTTGGGATCACATCATATGTCGGTTTGGGATGCCATCAGAGAACGTGTGTGACAACGGAAAACAGTTCGTCGGCAGCAAAGTGACAAAGTTCCTCGAAGATAACAAGATCAAAAGAATCCTATCAACGCCCTATCACCCCAGCGGGAATGGACAAGCCGAATCTACCAACAAAATAATACTTCAAAATCTCAAAAACAGGTTAACCGATGCGAAGGGGAAATGGAAAGAGATATTGCCTGAAGTCCTATGCGCGTATCGTACGACCGAGAAAGCTAGCACCGGAGCCACTCCCTTTTCCCTAGTGTATGGTGCTGAAGCTTTGATACCGGTCGAAGTCGGTGAACCAAGTGTCAGGGACTATGCGACTGAAGAATTGAACCACGAGGCTATGAATATGAATCTGGAACTATTGGACGAAAGAAGGGAAGATGTCCTTGTTCGATTGGCCGCTCAAAAAATCGAAAGATACTACAACAGGAGAACTCATCTTCGACATTTCAACATCGGAGATTTAGTACTCAGGAAGGTCACACCAACACTTGAAACTCGAACGAAGGGAAATTGGAACTGAACTGGGAAGGACCTTACTCCATCATAAAGGTCACCGGAAAAGGATCATACAAGCTCGGAACGATGGACGGTAAACAGCTGCCAAACAATTGGAACATAAATCACTGAAACGATACTACTGTTAAGGTACGATCCTTCATTCTTCATTTTTACTTGTTTTTATGCTACATCGACAAACTAACAGTCGTAGGTATCAAATAAAGTAGCCTCAAATCGGAAAGTACAAGATGTTAGGACTGAAAGCACGCGTTGCACTGTTTTTCCTTTCGACCGATTTTCTCCCAAATTGGGTTTTACGGCAAGGTTTTTAACGAGGCAACCAGTAAATCGTGCTAACTTAGATTTGAAGACCGATGACAACAATATTCGGTGCTAATCATCAATCGACCTCAAATATCGGAAGGCTGATTGGCTACTTCAATTTGGGGACACATCCCTAAAATCAAAGATCATTAGGAATCGATGTAAGGGTCAAATGGTCAAAGGAACCGTATCCAAATAGATTGATCTATCCCTTAAATAAATTGTACAAGAACGTGAACAAGAATAAAGATCTCTTGCACCAATATCCTGTCTCCGAGCCCAAGGGCCATTTTGATTTTCTTTGTTCAATCAAATACTAACATCACTCAGGGATTCATCCGAGAAGCAAATTTAATCGAAGGGGAATAAGACCTACTAAGGCCAACCTCAATTCTTAAAAGGCCAAGGCCATACCGAGTTAACGAAACTTGAAGGGAAATAAGACCTACTAAGGCCAACCCCGATTCTTAAAGGGCTTAGGCCATACCGAGTTAACGAAACTCGAAGGGGAATAAGACCTACTAAGGCCAACCCTGATTCTTTAAGGGCTAAGGCCATACCGATTTAACGAAACTCAAAGGGGAGTAAGACCTACTAAGGCAAACCCCAGATCTTTACAAGGCTAAGTCCATACCGAGTTAATCGAAGGAAAAAAAAAACCTACTAAGGCAGATCCTAGAATTGGCCAAGTCCAAACCAAATTCGAGGAACAAAAAATTTACCGAGATAAACCATCAGTTCTGATGGAAAGAATCAAAACAAGTCAGCAATAAAAGAAGGAAAGGAGAAAAGGCTTATATATATATACAATATATGATTACAAAGATGGGGACTTCATTACATAATATAAAAAAAAAAAACAAGAGAAGGCGCTTCATTCCGAGTTCTCGGGGTCATCTTCCTCCGGAAAGGCTTGTTTTCTGGCTTCGGCCTCGATCCTTTTGGCATCATTGATCTCAGCATATAGATCGAAGACCCGAGCATGTATCTCCTCGAGAACGGACAGGCGATTTTGGCACTTCATGTAATCAACTAAAATTTTTGATTGATCCTGAGCAGCCTCGGCGTCAGCCTTGTACTGGGCCACCAGCTCATCGGCCTCAACCTTGGTTGCAATAGCCTCTGATTTCGCCATATGTAGATCGTTGGCCAAAACATCTCGATCTGAGGTGATCACGCTGACTTGAGATTGGATTACGTCGGTGCTCTTAGTCAGAACCTCGATTCTCCCTTTTGCCTCCGTCAGTTGAGTTTCTGATGAAACTAACTGAGCACGGAAGGCCTCTTTTTCCGAAGCCAGCTGATCCATCCTGCTTCTCCATTCATTGGCTTCAGCTCTGGCTTCGCTTGCCTCGAACCGGAGTCGGGTTATTTGATCGAGCTGCTGCCCCATCTACTCGACTAAGCCAGAATTCTCTCTCTGTACAAAATCCAGTTTGGCCCGAAGGTTCGTCATCTTCCCTTCGAGCCGCTCGCAACGCCCCGATTCTTCCCGCTAACGAAGAAAAGCCTCATGATGAAGCACCGAGGCCTGCAAACACGAAAAGAAATATGGCAGTTAGTTGAAGTTTTATAGTACAAAACAATGAACACCAGATAAGGCTTATTAGAAACTTACCTTATTCAATGCTTGCTGAGCTTCATTGAACAAGCATGGTACGTCCACCTTGTTCATCTTAGCCTGATCTTCTTCGGTCACCAAACACCGAAGATAGCTAGCCAGCCCTACAGGAGCGGAAATGACCGTAGCATCTTCGGGAATGGCGAAGGTTATGATCCGCTTCCGATCAGGATTTGAACTCGGAGCAGGAAATCTATCAACCAACTTCGGACCGAAAGAAACCTTGCTCGTACCGGTGAAGGGACGTTTCCTTGGCACTTCTAGGTTACCGAGCCTAAAGGCATCCTCAGCAGACGCTGAATCCACACCATCGAAGATACCTCGGAAAGGGCCTTCCGTTACATGACTCCTCCTCGGGGAATGTCCTTTTGCGGCTTGGGCCTCGTTCAGGATCGACTCCGATAAGGAAGGGGAGTCTATCATTTCTATGGGACCCTAGATCCCCTGCGAAGCCCCTCTCATATCGGCAGAAGCCCCAGCTCTTGTCCCCATTTCGGAGCCCTGGACTCGATGAAGGTGTGTTTTATCGGCTCTCTGCTCGGGGACTCCCCGTCCTTCAGTTCAAGACGGCTCGTTACCCAAAAAGTCAAAATCTTCATCTTCCTCAGACTCGTCTCTAAACCAATGAAGTGAGTCCGAGGACAGAATTTGGCCATCAAATGCTGCACTTGGGCTTACGAGCTATCCTTTTCCTTGGTCTCCTTCTCTCGGGCTCAGAAGAACTGGGGGCTTCTCTCCTCTTTTTCTCTTTCTCCTGCTCAGAAGCAGGGGGCTGGCAGGGAACCTTATTACCAGGGGACGCTGGCCTCAATTCAACGTCCTTTGATAAACCTACAAATTAAGAGTAATAACAAATTATAAATCAATAACATAAGACGCTGAGTTCGAACTTAACCGGTCTCACCATGGTGTTTGGCCTCCCATCGGCCCTTTGAGATCTCGCGCCAGCCACGTTCTGAATAGGTCCTTTGGGACACTACTTTTTTGGCCCATTCCTTCAGGTGAGAAATCGCGGCCGGCATACGAGACACGGCTACATCATACGGAATTGGTTAATAAAATAACAAAGGAAAAAATATTGATCAAGTTGAAATACGGGATAACACTTACGATTCATGTTCCACTTCTCAGGGAACGGCATGTCTTCAGCCGGAATCAGGTCTGATGTTTTCACTCGAACAAATCGGCCCATCTAGCCTCGATCCCTGTATTCATCAATGCTCAAGAAGGGGGCTTTGCTTGCCCGACGAGCAAGTTTTATTAATCCCCTTCGGAAGAGTCGGAGACTGTATAACCGAAGGAGATGGTCGACGGTGAAAGGGTGCCCGTCGATTTTGCTTACAAAAAAGCGAAAGAGAATGACTATTCTCTAGAAAGAATGGTGGATCTGACCCAACATTACCTCGTAGTCCAAAGGGCCCAATGTGAAGGGATAAGTATAAACACTTAAATAACCCTCCACGTGGGTGGTGATCGCCTCTTCCGGTGCAGGAACGACCACGCACTTACCGATCCAATTACAATCTTCTTTAACCTTGTCAAGGATTTTGTCCGTGATCGAACAAATATACCTAGTGACCGGTTCACACCAGCCCGGTACTGAAGAAGTCTTATCTACTTTAAAGTCGGTACGATCGAACGCCCAGTCGGTATGAACGCCTTCAAAGGAGGTTCAACCATGGTTTCCTCAACATCAACAGGCTGAGGATCTTCAGTAGGTTTAGAAGAAGAAGGGGTCTGTCTCTAAGGAATGGATTTAGAGGTTTTCACCATTGTCAATTAGGAGATAAAGAAGTTAAAAGATGCAGGAGTGAGATAAGAATAAAAGGGAAATCACTTGCGAGAAAACTTAGAGAATTTGAAGAAGAGAATGATTCAAATATTCAGATAGCGCAAACTCCTGAAAGTGAAGACAGAGAAGGTTGTTTATATCCCCTCAAAAGCGACGGAGCATTAATTAGCATGTACTGATGTTGTAGAGGTTTGTCCCAAGTCTGTCTCTGAAGAGTCGTTTTCGACGCGTACTATGTACGTCACAGTGCCACCGTCATTTATCAATATGATGATTCGTTTTCTTTTGATGTGACGCTCCAACTTCCGTGCCACACGCGTCATAAGTATGTCGCCATTTAACCTAATGAAAAAGTTGTGGCTCATGTTTTTTTTCGTCATTACTCTCCAAAAAACGAGGGGACTATCTGTATGGGGTCGAACTCGGACCGCTTGCATATGGACAAATCGGACTCTAGTTTATACGGTTGGTATCGATCGTAATTACTGTTCGGTAAATCGAGGTCAAGATATCAAAGATCGAAAAGCGAGACCGAATAACATCGAGCAGGGATATCGAGGTATCAAAGATCGAAGGTCGAAACCGCACAACATCGAATCAGAACACGAAGCCATGATGCTCGAGATGAGTTTGTCGAGCTCGATCATGAGAAATGTCCTAGGGTAAGTTATCTGATCTGCATAACGAAAGGACCGGAAATCTCATGATATGTAAATATCTCGGCGGGAGTCACGACATCAATCAACAAGATCATTGAAATCAATAAATCAACGGGTGTTTTACCTTGTAAACAGATTCTTGATTTGTATAAGAGATTATCCCACCTCTATGTAAAAGGGCAATGTAATTGTAAAAGGCATCTCACGAAACAATTATAAAAATATAGAAAAGAAGTCTGCTTTATTATCTCTTTATTCGTTTGGTTCATACTTGTTCATCTTGGAGAAATCAATCAAGGCCAAGACTATTCAAGGCTTGTGGTTTGTATTTTTTTCCAATTTATTTACTGACCTTAATCTCTATTATATTATTCATTACTTGTATCAAACTAAATCACGTGTCCTTAAAACCACGTACAAATTTAATTGTTATCCGAAGCCAAGAATAAACAAGTATTTTCAGGAGACACCGCAACCTGGTGTGTATGATCAAGAAATCGATATGAGTATAACTCGGTACTTTGGATTTGGCGATCTGGCATTCACTGTTGATGGGGATATTAATATGGTGCCTGAGACACCTGGACAAGAAGCAAGTGGCAGTGGTAGTGGTAATGTCGAAGGCACTTCTAATACGCAGGATCAAAAAGAGGACAGTGGCAGTGGAGACAATGAAGGAAAATAGATCAGCAACCCCCTGCTTCAGTTTTACATTTGGGACAATGTAAAATTTAAGTGTGGGCGAGTTAACAGCTTTTGTGCTTTTTCTATGTTTTAGTGTGTTTTAAAAGATGGATGGATGGTTTGTTTAGATAAGGCGGATATTAAGCAAGAATAGTTTTTCCTATACTAGCTTTTAAGCTACTCTTAAGCTAGAAATAATCATGTCTTAAGTCAGCTTAAATAGTTAATATAATGATGCACGTATAATATAATATAATAAAATATAATGATGCATATTATATAATTATTTTAGATGCATTATGCGCTAATTCTATAATGTGTAAGTGTTATTAAAGTGTTTCTGCAGTAGGAAAGAAAAAAAAAAAAACTTCTCTTTTTAGGATGGAAAAATCAAGACACAGTTAAGACAGACAACTAGAATAAACAAATATCACTTGATATTTTAAGATCTTTTCCGGAATAATTCTTTACGTGTGACTTCTTGTGACAAATTTCAATTAGTTCAATTTATTCATTTGAAGTGTTAAAAATTGCTAGAACTTGTTTCTTTATATTGAGGCAAAATACTAAACTGCACTGATCTAGAAAATGAATTAGGCCTTCTTCAAATCCCATATAGCCAAATATTTAAAGAGTCACTAAAATAAATCCTTTGTCCCAGTTTGAACTTGAGACTAATTTCTTTTTGGAACAAAACCATTTCTGCATAATTACACTTGATATATTCTATTCATGTATTGAAGAAATATGCAAAGAGAAATGACAAGTGATACAACATTCTTATATGACAGAACGCACATACTTAACCTGGAAAAAAAAAGGGTAAAAAGAAAAAAAAAATATATATATATAAAGAAAATAAATAAATAAATAAATATATATATATATATATATATATATATATATATATATATATATATATATATATATATAAGAGATAAAAAGAAGAAGGAGAAGAGAGAACATATATACATACATAAAGAAAGAAAAGGGCGACGAAAAACTAAAATCAAAAAGGGAGAAGAGAAAGAACTTTTTCGTCATAAACAAACTAAGTTATTCAATTTACTTACATGGGAAGGCATTTGAGTGGAAGGTAATAGAAAACTAATCATATATAAGTAGTCATTCATTATAAATATAATTTTCTAGTATTATACTAAAGCACATAGCCTATATTACAAGCCAATAAAAAGTCCTAAAAGATTTTATGATCGTTGTTAGTTTATATTAGTGGAGATTACAGATAGGGCAAGCTTATGGTCATTTAATATACATCATCTTATGATTATCTTGAATGAAATTGACTTTGAATATTTCTATATGTAAAAGTTGATTTATGCAGGACAAAAGAAAGGGGGACAAGAGGAATAAAATTAATTCTAAAAAATTTATTAAAATAGCAGGTGATATCGATTCATTGTAAAATCTAAAGAGTCTTGTGCTAACAAGTTGACTTGATTTCTTCTCTTAAAAAGAGAAGCTCAGAAATTTTCTCGAGGATGAGCAAATATTTAAGTGTGGGAGAATTTGATTAGAAAAAATATCATGCAATAAATAAATTATTATCTTCACATTTTATTGCTAATCCTTGTGTTTCTTTACAGGAAATATGGAATTTAAGAAAAGTGGAGCAAATTATCACGTCAAGAGACATGTGCACCCAAAAAGTACAAATTAAAAATTACAAAAAGAAGTATCAAGAAAAAATTAATTAAAAAAAAGAAGAAGTTGAAAGGAATTAAAGTGCACATGATAGTCTTCCCACTCTTGTAATATCACTTTCAAGATCGTGGCTTTCCAACTTGACAAGTTGAAAAAGAAAACAATTACCAAAGTACAGGTTCTATGGAACCAAAGTGTCTTATCCTAAAAAGGAAACGAAGGACATCTTTTATTTTAAGTTCATCCTCACAAGACTTGTGGGAAAGAAAAGCTATAAATATAATCATTTTGAGCTGTTTGGAAAGACGAGAAGGAGGAGGCACATAATTATAGTTATTTTCCATTTTCAGAAGCTTCTCTTCTTCAGTTTCATTAGTTATTCAGTGTCGGAAATTATTCTAGTTCCTATTTTTGGGAAATTATTTTTTCTGAATATTTCTTTCTATTTTCTTATTTGATAGGACAAGAAAATTTTCATTGGTATTATTAACTCCGATATGGAATAACTTTCTTGTGTTGGGAGAATGACGGATCTTAATATTTTTATATAATAGTAGATATTATTCCTCAATTTCATATGTTTGAGCTGAAGCTTTTCATTTAGATTTTATCTGTTTTGTAGTTAGGTGTTATTTAATTTATTAACATCTATCTATTTCGTACTATATATCAACTTATTACTAATTTTGTAATTGAAAGAGGCGGAAGAAGTAATATAGTTAATTTTAGTATTGATAGATGTTAACTTTTATTTAGTAACATCTAGCTATTATATGTTAGAATTGATTCTACACTTATTTGTAAGCGAAAGAGGCGAATACTGTAGTCATCAATTATAACATGCAGGGTAACCGAAAGGGACTTAATAAAAAGAGCATGTTTTAGTTCAAGTATATATTTCTGGTCCTTTAATATTACCATTTTTAATGATTAATTTGTATAACCGAGAGGAGTACAATATATTGTTCATCTATAGTAATAATATATAAATTTAATCGTGAGAGGCATTTATACATTTCTGAGAAATAAAAATTGAAGAATAAATACATCTACTATAAAATAAAAATATTAAGTGAAGTCAGGATCCCAACACATTTTTATTATATTTGTAAAAAACAAAATATTTCTATTTATCTATTCATGCATTTTTAGTTAGTTAATTCAAAACTCAACTCTTTCTGATTTACTCAAATAGTAATTAAAACAAGAAACTTCTGTAGAATAGCTAAACCAATCTCTATGGGTTCGACATTTTTCGATACTATTATTTGACATATTACGAGTTAAAATTTTATACGCTAGACACTCGTCAGTAGACATTCCAATTACATATGAACTCTTTGATTCTAATTAGCTCATGTACGCCATCAAACTTATCACACAAGCTATAGGATAAGTTTGTGTGTGATTGGCCAAGATACGCTGACACTTGGTGATCTTTGATTGGTTATTATTGCCATATTATTTTAACACGTAGCATCATTTTGTTGGTCTTGAATTTGACAGGACATGGCCTGTCAGTTAACACATGGCATGAGCCTAAGCTTTAAGATGAAATGGCCTCGGGCTTGAAAAAAATAAAATGAACTTATTCAATGTAAAGTCCAAATTAACTATTTGACCGCATTGACTTTAATCCAAATTTTATGTGGATTAAACCCAACGGATTTTATAGTCTACACACTTTAGCCATAAAAAGATAATTTAGTACCCTTTATTCTTCGATTTAATTGTGACTTTAGTGCAATAAACTAAAAGCTAAATGACTTTGATGCAATAAAGTAAAAGTTAAACGTAACCCACAAAGCACAACAAACAAGGGAAAGGTACTGATTTATCCCTCTACTTTGAAAAATAGTACAATAGTAGCCTCTATTATACTATCAGGCCATTTAAACCACTACTATTAGAAAAGCATTCACATTTTGCCCATATGATTAATAGATTTCCAGCTGGGACGGAAAAGACTTTAAAAAGTTACATTTTTGCTGATATGGCTAGTTTTTAGCCATATATTTTATTGTTTATTGATATACCATAATCTTTTTCTCCAAATTTTTGTCTTCCTTCATGGCAGGACCTTAAGTTTCTTTCAAAACAATATCATAGAAAAGAAAACTCTTTTCAAGCAAAAGCAAAAATAAGAAACTTTTCAATTGCTATCGAAAAAGAAAAGAGAATAGAGTGAAGAGTTCGAAAAAATATTTCTGCACTGAACCTAGTAAAATAAAAAAGACGGGCAAAGCGACTCAATGCTCTAGCAATAAATTTTTTGCCTTTTCTGGCATTAAAATGCAAAATACGAAATACCCATATCTACAGTTATTTCAAGGGTTCCATTTAAAAGCAAAGAATTGTGAGGTTGAAAATTAATATTAAGAATAAAAGCACATAAATTTGCAAGCAAAGGAAGACACAAAGAGAGAAAATATGAAGGATCGAGTGGTTTAAACTCCAAAGCTCGGAGCCTTAGACTCATAGATATACTACAGAAGTCATAAACCCAATTTCCGTTTTGGTCAATTTCGAAGCCTCCAAAGGACCAAAAGAACGGATTTTTTCGTCCCTATACAATAATTGAAATTTATTTATCAAAATTGTTCTAGATTTGTATATTACGCGACCTAACTATGTTTTTTACACAATTTATATACAATGCATTATCAGTGTCTTAAGTTAGGTGATTTAGTTACACCATTTTTTCCCCCTCTCTTCTCCTCTTTCCTTATGGGTCTAGATTAACTCCAGTAGTTGATGCTCCGAAAATTATCAATAGGGTTCTATTTAGAAGGCCATGATTATTCCCTCCAATTTTCTTCATTTTCTTGGTCACGAAATCTCCATTGTAACTCACCTGCCAATGCTCAGTTTCTAACTTAACAAAATTTCTCAAATTTGAAAGAAACCCATATCCAAACAATGATCAAAATCAATATCTTTTCATCTCCCTCCAATTCTTAAAATTCTTCAAAAGGAGTTTATATCTCTATCACTAAAATGCTTTTGTGTTCAATCTAGAAGAAGTTACAGAAACGAAAAACATATTAGATATATGAGTATGGGACTGAAGTGGGTATAGAACTATGAAATTTTATCGAATTTTAAGTAAATTTTTTTGTTCTTTAAAATCAAGTAGCTAACTAAAGTTATTGAGGAGAAAATGAAAATCAATGAAGAAGCTAAAAAGATAATTCAGCGAACAAATCAAGCATCTAACTCATGTTTGTTATGTTTCTTTGTTAAAAGCAACCAATCATGACCTTTAAATTTTGGACGGACACATGACCTTAATCTAGAACTCTATTGATAAATATAGGAGCTTCAACACGGGAGCTAATCCTGACCCTTTCCTTATTTTCTGTCGCCTTTCTCCATATAGAATTTATTTTTCCTTTTTTTTTTCTCCTCTTCTCTTTTCTTTTCCCTGCCACCTACGAACTAAAAATAAAATTTCGTACAAATTTGATACATCTATAATAATATACAAACAAAAAATAAATTTTATACAACTAATTATATAGTATACAACTTATCTATAACTTTCACACATTATTTCTATCCCATTAAATAAAATTACAATATTATACAACTTAAATACAATATGTCTTTTGTATGTATTTTCTATATGATTTGTACATATTTTGTAAGTGGTATGTTCTTCTTCCTCTATGAAATTCTAATCAAATCTTCCATTCTCAACTTTATGTAAAAAGATAATATCTATAACTTAAACACAAATTTCATACAATGATTCATACATTATACAAGTATTTTTCAACTTTCATACAACATGCAAATTAAAAAAAAAATAGTTAATTAGATGTCTTAACATTTTAGTCTTATAATTAGATGTCTTAACGTTTAAGGTCAAAGCATCTGAAATATTTATATCTTTAAGGGAGACTGTGAAGTTAGGGAAGCAGTCGAAGTAAATTGGACCATTGCAAAGACTGGTTTCTACCATTCCAAGTAAGGAATCATTGAACTCTAGAAATCTAGAATCTCTAAAGACAGAGTAGAAAATGATGTGTCCAATCCTTTTTTGGATAAAAGGCTTAGCAGCTATTTGGACCACACCAAAATGAATATAATTATATTTCTTTCTATATTTTTTAATAGATTTAAAATTGAGACGTTTTATTTCTTCATATTCCAATTCCAGAAGAATAGTCCGCTCAATGGTAGACATGTGATAATCACTTGTCAAGCTCTATTTTTGAGGCTTGTAAATTGTTGATCGGGGATGTTTAGGAGTTTTTCAGTCGTCAATTGATTGCTGCAAATTAGAAAAACTAATCTTTTCTTTGAGTTTAAAATTGAAAAAAGATGAGGGGGAGGAAGAACTAGTAGATCTAAAAGAGAAAGAAATGAAAATACGATATTAAATAATTTAAAATTACTTTCTATCTTTAGCTCAAGAGACCAAGGGTATGTCAAAAATATGTCACATCAAAATACAGGTGCTACTTATCTATGTTCTAGTAGTATAGGTGGATTTCTTCTATGAGCACATGTGTGAATACTTCATCGTGAAGTTAAGAAGTTTATTTCATACAGGTGCCATTTAATTTCTTTAAGCTATTGCAGGATGATATCTACTTTTCACTTTAAAATTTAAATACAACAACAACAACAACAACAACAACAACAACAACAACAACAACAATAATAATAATAATAATAATAATAATAATAATAATTAAAGTTATGTCTGTAGTATATAGTATATATATGTATGCATATTTTTATATAAAATAACATATAATATAATATATATTTTTATGAAAGCTTTACTAAATACTAGAAGTTACTATACTAAGCTAAAAAAGAACAAGTAAAAGAAACTAGGATAATGTGACTGTTTACCCTTGATTACGAGTAACCATTAAATTTATATGTGGTTTTAAGGATATGCGATATGATTTAATACAATTAAAGAATAAACGAAAATAAAGATCAAATTCAATGAACAAGAAAAAAGCAAACCGTCAATATTGAATAGTTTTTCTGTGTTAGGAGCTTTTAGGAATAAAATATGAAGCAGACTAGCGAGCGAAGTAGACTAAGATTTTTGTATATTGATTGTATATTGTGTGTCATTTACAAATGGTGCTGTCTGTTTATATAGGAAAGGTGAAGAATTCTATACAAGGTAAAAATCTCATTTACAAGGTAAGATATTCCTAAAATTAATGGATTCAACGTCTTTATTGATTTGAGCCGCGATTCCCGCCGAGATGCTTGTATATCACAAGATTCCGGTCCTTCAGTTACGTAAATCTGATAACTTTACCATGGGATGTTTTGCCCTGATCGGCCTCGACGATCTCACCTCGAGCGCCTTGGCTTCGAGCTTCATTCTGACGATATCTGTTCTCGGGCTTCTTATATTCGATATTCCGGTCTGGACCTCTCGGTTGGTGACTTCAATCGATGTTGGTCGTCGAATCCCAAAACTGGTATTTATTATGCAAGCGATCGGGTTCGACCCCATACAGATAGTCCCCTCATTTTTTGAAGAGTAATGACAAGAAACGGTATGAGCCGCCGCTTTCAAGATTAGGTTAAGTGGAGACATACTTATAGTGAGCGACACGGAATTCAAAATGTCAAATCAGATAACACAAAACGACTTGTTGATAAATGACGGCAACATGATGACGCACGTAGCCAGTATCAAAAAGGTCTTTTCATGTACCAACTGGCGACAAACTCTGCAATTCCTACAAACACCAATTAATGCTTTCTCATTTTGGGTTTCGAACCGCCGCTTTTGAAAAGTATAAATAGCCCTCTCATTTTTCAGTTTTCAAGTTTGCGTCGTTTGAGTACCATATTGCCCAAGTTCTCTAAACTCTGTTCTTCAAGTAATTTCTCTTTCTACGCTTGCATCTACTCGCTTTCCATCTCTTTAATTTAAAAGGCAAAGACATCTAAGTTTGTTGCTCAAAAGCAACAACCCTCTTCCTCTCAACCCATTGAAGAGGCCGAGCCTGTCGTTGCTGAGGAAACTTCGACAGAGCCTCCTCTAAAAGCTTTCGTACCGGTCGGATGCTCGATTGGCTCCGACTTTAAGGTGGAGAAGGATTCCTCAGTACCGGGCCGGGGTGAACCGGTCATTAGGTATATTAGTTCAATCACGAGCAAAACCATTGATCGGGTGAAAGTAGAATGTAACTGGGTTGGTAAAGATGTGGTAGTCCCCTCTCTGGACGAGGAGATTACCACCCACGTGGAGGGCTATTTGAGTGTTTACACTTACCCCTTCACGTTGGGACCTTTGGAGCCATTATTGTCGCCTTTTGCAAAAGGTACAATGTTACATTGGGTCAGATTTACCCTTCCGTTTGGCGAATAATTCATCTTTTCCATTTTTTTTGTGAGCAAGGTCGATGGGCATCCTTTCACCATCGATCATCTACTCGAGTCTTCCGAGGGGGGCTAATAAAAGTCGCTCGCCGGGCAAGCAAAGCCCCGTTTTCGAGCATTAACGAGGATAAGAACCGGGGCTGGATGAGCCGATTTGTTCGAATAAGGACGTCGGACCTAATCCCTGCAGAAGATATGCCGTTCCCTGAAAAGTGGAACATGAACCGTAAGAATCATTTTCCTATCCTAATTCATCTGTTGTTTTTCCTTTGTTATCTCACTAATATACTTTATAAGATGTAGCCGTTTCTCAAATGCCGGCTGCGATTCAGCAAGGAAGAGTGTGTCCGGAAGGTGGTAGCTCAAAGGACCTACTCAGACCGCGCCTGGCGTGAGATATCGAAAGGCCTATGGGAGGCCAAAAATCATGGTGAGACCAATAACGCTTATATTTCATGCTTTATGTGATCGGTGCTGCTGCTAATTCATTTCCTCCTTCCTTTGCAGGTCTATCGAAGGACGCTGAATTGAGGCCGACGTCCCCCGGTAGAGAGGTTCCCTTCCCTCCCCTTGTCTCGATGCAGGAAGGAGAGAAAAAGAGAAAAGAAGCCCCCGGTTCCTCTGGGCCCGAGAAAAAAAAGAATTAAGAAGAAGAGCATAGCTCGTAAGACCAAAATTTCTGACTTGGCTATCCGAGGAAGATAGGGGCCTCGGTATTTCAAGCAACAAGCCATCTCGGGCAGTCCCGAGCCGAGGACCGATGAAGCTCATACTCATCGAGTAGAGGGCCTCGAGGTAGGGGCGAGGACCGATGAAGCTCGTATTCATCGAGTAGAGGGCCTCCACGCAGGGGCGAGAACCGGGGTTTCCGCTGATGCAGGGGAGGCAGTGCACAGAACCTTGGGTCCCCAAGAAGCAATAGACTCTCCTTCTTTCTCGGAGGCAACCTTCAATGAAGCCCGAGCTGCAAGGGCGCATTCGCCAAGCAAAGACCACGTACCGGAAGGGCCCTTTGAAGACTTTTTTGACGGTGTGCCATCGGCTGACACCTATAGGCTCGAAGTGCCGAGGAAGAGTCCCTCCGCCGAGAGGAGCAGGGTATCTTTCGGTCCCAAGTTGGTCTATTGATTTCCTGCTTCGAGTTCCAATCCTGATCGAAAGAGGATAATAAAGTTTGCCATTCCTGACGACGCTAGGGCTCTTGTCGTGCCCGTGGGCGTGGCTAGCTATCTTTGGTGTCTGGTGATTGAGGAAGATCTGGCTGTAATGGATGGGGTGGATGAGGCCTGCTTGTTCAATGAAGCTCAACAGGCAGCAAATGAGGTAAAACTTCTTACAGGCTTTGTTTGGTGTTTGTTATTTTACTTTTCAATCTGTACTAACTGTTTTATTTTCTTTCATATTCGTAGCCCTCGGTGCTTCATCATGAGGCTTTTCTTCGGCTAAGGGAATAAAAGGCACGTCGTCAGCGACTCGAGGGGGAGATGTCGACCCTTCGGGTTGAGCTAGACTTCATGCGCAGGAAGAATGCTAATACACTCTACCAGATGGCGCAGCAACTTGACCGAATAAATCAATTCCGATCCGCATTGAGCAAGGCCAAGGCAGAAACAAGCGAATGGAGAGCTAAGACCGATCCGTTGCCCTCGGAAAAGGAGACCCTCCAGGCTCGTGTAGTTTCTTTGGAAAAACAAGTCTCGGAGGCACAAGAGAAAATCGGGACTCTGACTAAGAGCACCGATACACTTCAATCCCAAGTCGAGACGCTTACCTCGGATCGTGATGTTCTGGTCAACGAGCTACAATCGGCAAAATTCTAGATTGCCACGTCCAAAGCTGATGCCGATGATCTAATAGCTCAATACAGGGCTGATGCCGAGGCTGCCCAAGAGCAATCAAAGATTCTGGTTGAGTATGCCAAGTGCCAAACCCGCCTTTCTGTTCTCGAGGAGTTACAAGATCGAGGCTTCGATCTATCCATCGAGGTTGATGATGCAGCAAAGATCGAAGCCGATGCTAGAAAGCGGGCCTTCCCTGAAGAAGAAGAAGACTCCGAGAATTTTGATTGATGCCATTTGTTGTATAATATGTCTTTCTAGGATTCTCACTTTTTGTAACACACTTTGCTTTATATATAAAAGATTTTCTTTTATCTCCCTTTCTTGTTCGATCTATTCTGATAATTCAATTTGCAGAATTTTCTGCCCTTCAGGCTTAGTTAAGACTTAGCTTATTTCTCAGTAGATTTTCCCCTTTCACGACTGAATGGATAAGGCCTAAGCCTTGAAAGAGGGCCGAGGTTTGCCTTAATAGGTTTTATTCCTTTTCAAATTTTATTAATTCGACGTGGCCTTGGCCCATTAAGAAATCGGAGTTCTGCCTTAACAGATTTTAATTCTCCTTGAGTCTAACTTGATTCGGCCTTAGCCTTTTATGAATTCGGATTTGCCTCAATAGGTCTTACTTCCTTATGATTTTTATTAACTCGATAAGGCCTTGGCCTTTTAAGAAATAGGGGTTTGCCTTAACCGGTCTTTCCCCTCTTCGAGTTTTACTTAGTTCGGCCTTAGCCTTTTATAAGTTGGGATTTGCCTCAATAGGTCTTACTTCCCTTCGATTTTCGTATGAAGTTCTGAGCAACGTTAATTTCTGATCATGTAATAAAATTTGAAGGGGCCCTTGGGCTAGGAGACAAGATATTGGTGCCGAAAAGCTTTTAGTAGCATTCAGGTACTTGTACAATTTGCATAGGGGGGAGATCAATCTACTCCTGCACGGTACTTTCGACCGTTTGACCCTTACATCGATTCCTAACGATTTATGAGAAGTTCCCCCCAAATGAAGTGGCCAAACAATGAATAGAAGTAGATAAGCAATCTTCTGATATCCATGTTCGGCCAAAGTTGCGCACCAAATATTATTGCCTTCGATGCACGACCGATCTAAGTTAGCACGACTACTGGTTGCCTCGTTAAAAACCTTGCCGTAAAACCCAATTTGGGACAAAACCAGTCGAATGGAAAAAGAGTGCAATGCGTGCTTTCAGACCTAATGTCCTGTGCTTCCTGGTTCGAGATTGCCTCGTTCAATACCTGCAGACGTTAGAAAAACAAACAAACAAAAAAGAATGAATTCATACCTTAACAATAGTATCGCTTTAGGTGACTTACATTCCAATTGTTTGGCAGCTGTTTGCCTTCCATGGTTCCGAGCTTGTAAGATCCCTTTCCAGTGACCTCCAAGATGGGATAGGGCCCTTCCCAGTTTGGTCCTAACTTTCCTTCATTCGGATTTCGAGTATTAGGTGTGATTCTTCTGAGCACCAAGTCTCCGATGTTGACGTGTTGAAGGTGGGCTCTCCGGTTATAATACCTTTCGATCTTTTGTTTTTGGGACGCCATTCGAAGAAGGGCTGCTTCCCTTCTTTCGTCCAATAATTCAAAATTGATGTTCATAGCTTCTCGATTTGATTCTTCGGTTGCGTATCGGAACTCGATACTCGGTTCGCCTACCTCGACCGATATTAACGCCTCAGCACTGTATACTAGAGAGAAAGAAGTTGGCCCGGTGCTGGTTTTCTCAGTTGTGCGGTAAGCCCATAGAACCTCGGGTAGTATCTCTTTCCATTTTCCCTTTGCGTCGGTTAATCTTTTCTCAAGTTTCGAATTATGGTTTTGTTGGTCGACTCAGCTTGTCCGTTGTCGCTGGGGTGATAGGGTGTCGCTAAGATCCTCTTGATCCTGTTGTCTTCGAAGAACTTTGTCACTTTACTGCCGATGAACTGCTTGCCATTATCGCACACGATCTCTGATGGCATCCCAAATCGACATATGATATGGTCGTAGATGAAGTCGATCACTTCCTTTTCTCTAACTTTTTCGTAAGCCTGCGCTTCAACCCATTTGGAAAAGTAGTCAGTCATAAAAAGAATGAATTGAGCTTTACCTGGCGAATAAGGGAGAGGGCCAACGATGTCCATTCCCCATTTCATGAATAGCCATGGCGATAGGACCGAATGCAGTGTTTCTCCAAGCCGGTGGATCATCGGTGCGTTCTTTTGGCACTCGTTGCACTTGAGAACGAATTCCTTTGCATCTTTCTCCATATCGATCCAATAGTAGCCGGCTCCCGGAGTGATTCCCACATGAGTCTTCGTGTATTGCTCTTAAAATATACTCGGTATCTCCTGGTCCAAGGCATATTACGAGGGGGCCTCCGAATGTCCTTCTGAATAGGGTCCCATCATTGGAACAGAACCGGTGCGTAATGCTCTCGATTCTTTGGGATCCGCAGGGAGTTTACCTGAGCTGAGATATTCTATATACTTGTTCCTCCAATCCCAGGTCAAGCTTGTCGAATTAATTTCGGCATGGCCTTCCTCCACCACGACCTTTTCGGACTCAATTTCCTCATCTTCGACCGATGATCCCAAGTTGGCGAGGGCGTCAGCCTCACTGTTTTGTTCTCGAGGTATGTGCTGTAAAGTCCATTCTTTAAACCTGTGCAACGTGACTTGAAGCTTGTCCAAATACCTCTACATTCGCCCTTCTCTGAATTCGAAAGTCCTGTTTACTTGGTTGACCACGAGGAGGGAATTGCATTTGGCTTCGATTATTTCTGCTCCCAGGCTTTTAGCCAGCTCTAAACCTGCAAGCATAGCTTCATACTCCGCTTCATTGTTAGTCAATTTTAAAGTCTTGATAGACTGTCGAATAGTGTTTCCGGTTGGGGGCTTTAGTACGATACCAAGCCCTGATCTTTTCGAGTTCGAGGCACCGTCAATGAACAGGGTCCATACTCCCGAGGGCGTACCCGATTTGGTCATTAATTCCTTTTCGACCTCAGGTATTAGTGATGGCGCAAAATCGGCGATGAAATCTGCCAATACTTGATATTTGATCGAGGCTCGGGGCCGATATTCGATATCGTACCCGCTTATTTCGATGACCCACTTAGCCAATCGGCCGGATAGCTCCGGCTTATGCATTATATTTCTCAGGGGATAAGTTGTTACTACACATATAGGATGCCACTGGATGTAGGGTTTTAGCTTCCTAGAGGCACTCAATAAAGCGAGTGCTAATTTTTCTAAATGCGGGTATCTAGTTTCGGCTTCTCCTAAGGTTCTACTGACGTAATAAATAGGAAACTGTGTACCTTGTTCTTCTTGGACCAGGACCCCACTCACCGCTACTTCCGAAACGGCAAGGTAGAGGTATAATTGTTCACCCGTTTTTGGTGTATGCAGCAAAGGTGGGCTAGAGAGATACCTCTTAAGATCTTCTAACGCGCGCTGACATTCCGGACTCCACGAGAAATCATTCTTCTTTTTCAACAAGTTGAAAAACCGGTGACTTCTATTGGAAGATCTCAAAACGAACTGGCCTAAAGCAGCTATCCGACCTATCAGCTTTTGTACAACCTTTACACTGTCTATAATTGTAATGTCCTCGATGGCTTTGATCTTTTCGGGGTTAATTTCTATTCCCCGATTCGAAACCATGAAATCGAGAAATTTTCCCGAGCCCACTCCAAATGCGCACTTCTCCGGTTTTAATTTCATGTTATACTGTTTCAGCACATCGAACGTTTCCTGCAAATGGCTCAAATGGTCCTCTGCTCGCAGGGACTTAACTAACATATCATCAATGTACTTCCATTGTTTTTCCTAATTGTTTTTCGAACATTTTGTTTACTAGGCGTTGATAAGTAGCCCCTGCATTCTTTAACCCGAATGGCATCACGTTATAGCAGTATATGTACCATATTTAGTGATGAAGGATGTCTTTTCTTGATCATCCTTGTCCATTCGTATCTGGTTATAGCCGGAGTAGGCGTCGAGAAAGCTAAGGGTCTCGTGGCCAGCGGTGGCGTCGATCATGCGATCGATGTTAGGTAGGGGAAAAGAATCTTTAGGGCATGCCTTGTTTAAATCATTATAATTTATGCACATTCTTAACTTATTTCCCTTCTTAGGGACTATAACTACATTTACTAATCATTCCGGGTATTTAACTTCCCGAATGGATCCTATATTTAAAAGCTTGGTTACCTCATCTTTGATGAATATTTGCTTGACTTCGGATTGAGGCCTCCTCTTTTGCTTGACCGGCCAAAATTTAGGATCGACGCTTAGTTTGTGAGTCGTGATCTACGGAGGTATCCCTGTTATGTCAAGATGGGACCAAGCGAAAGAGTCTTCGTTAGCTGAAAGAAAACGAATAAGTTTAGTCCTGAGCTCGGAACTTAAGCCCGAGTCCAGGTATACCTTCCGATCCGGTGCATCCTCTCGGAGTGGAATTTGCTCGAGTTCCTCGACCGTCGACTTAGTTGCATTGGATTCATCGGGGCCGACGAATGACCGGGGAATCCTGTTGTCATCATCTTCGATAAGTTCCTGTTCACCTTCGTTCGTTGAAGGCGATAACTGTGATTGCTATTTGGTCCTTTGGGAAGGAGCAATTGGTTTCGACACTGCTTCTTCTACTGCAAACATTTCTTTTGCCGCATGTTATTCTCCATAAACAGTTATGATCCCATCAGCCGATGGGAATTTCAACACTTGGTGCAGTGTCGATGGTACCGCTCTGATATCATGAATCCACGGTCTCCCGAGCAAGGCGTTGTATCTCATATCTCCTTCCATTACACAGAATTTCATTTCCCGAACGGTACCGGCAGTGTTCACTGGTAAAGTTATTTCTCCTTTGGTTGTCTCGCAAGCCATGTTGAAACCATTGAGGATCCGAACCTCAGGGATGATTCGATCTGTCAACCCGAGCTGTTCGATAACCCATGACTGGATTATGTTGGTCGAACTACCGGTATCGACCAACACATGCTTCACCTTAGTTTTTTGTATAAGCACCGATATTACTAAGGCGTCGTTATGGGGTTGTATCATTCCTTCTGCATCCTCCTCGCTGAACTGCAGAGCTCCCTCCATCGCGTAATCCCGAGTGTAACTTTCTTGGGTGATAGATATTTTTGTGTGTTTCAATACCGGTCCTTGGGGTGTATCTACCCTACCGATTATCATCTTGATCGTGTACTGAGGTTCCTCCTGGTTTACTGGTCTATTCCTGTTCCCGTAATGGTTTTTGGCTCGATCGCTCAAAAGCTCTCGAAGGTGCCCATTTTCGAGCAACCGTGCCACCTCTTCCCTCAACTGTCGCTGTCTTGTGTCCATGTGTACCATGATACTTACATATCAAACTGGGGTCTCTCTTAGCTGGATCCGATTGCAACAGTCGAGGCCACTTGGTATCCTTAATGCGACCGATGGCCGATACGAGAGTCGCTGAGTTGACGTTGAAGTTACATTCGGACAATCGTGGTGCTTCTCGATTGCGAGTGGCTCTCTCGAAGTTGTTTCTCGCCAATGGTCCTTTGTTACTCCGATTAAGATCGTTCCTCCTTTCTCGTCTCGGGGAACCCTGCCTTACTGGGATGGCCTTTCGGTGTCCAGGATATGGTCGATGCCTGTCTCTGTTCGGTCTTGGCTCTCGATAAATATCTCTTTGAACCCTATCATGAGTTCTGATGGGGTAAGTGGATCCCGAGGGGCCTCCAAGTTAATCGTCCTCAACCCTAATCTTCGATTGATATCGGTTGTGTATATCTGCCCAAGTGGCAGCCGGATATTCAATCAAGCTTTGCTTAAGCTGTTACAAAGCCGTTGAACTTCGAGCGTTGAGTCCTTGGGTGAAGGCCTGTACGGCCCAATCATCAGTGACCGGTGGTAGGTCCATCCGTTCCATCTGAAAGCGAGATACAAATTCCCTGAGCATCTCGTTATCTCTTTGCCTTACTTTAAATAAGTCAGATTTCCGTGTCTCGACTTTGATGGCACCCGCATGAGCTTTCACGAAGGAGTCCGAAAGCATGGCAAAAGAATCGATGGAATTCGGGGGCAAGTTGTGGTACAAAGTCATTGCCCCCTTTGACAAGGTCTCTCCGAATTTCTTTAAGAGAACAGACTCAATCTCATCGTCTTTGAGATCATTTCCCTTTATGGCATATGTGTATGCTGTTACATGCTCATTTGGGTCAGATGTCCCATTGTATTTCGGAATCTCCGGCATGCGAAACTTCTTCGTTATGGGTTTTGGGGCGGCGCTTGATGGGAATGGTTTCTGTACGAATTTCTTTGAGTCTAAACCTTTTAATATCGAAGGTGCTCCTGGTATTTGGTCCACCCTCGAATTATATGTTTCTACCTTTTTATCATTGGCCTCGATCTTCTTCTCGCCTGACTCGACTCGTCTGGTAAATTCTTCGAGCATTTTCATGATCTCGGCGTTTGCCCCCGATCCGCCTTCGCTTGGTTCCACTATGATAGGTTCATTTTCGGGGATAGTTTCTCGAGGAAGGCCGGTCCTTATCCCGTTCGAAACTTGGATCCGATTTTGCAGCTGAGCAATGGCCGCTTGCTGGGCTTGCAACATGTTGAATATCATCCTGAGGCTAATCCCGTCCTCCTCGTCGTTCTGTTTTGCCGAGCAGTATTCTCTTCGAACACTGTTCGACGGGCCAGAGGTCTGATCCACATCGACCGCTATTTGGGAGTTAGCGTCGACTGGAACTTCACTACCGGGCGCCAAGTTGTTGTTTTCCCCCTGGTGGTTAAACTCGCCATCGACGTATTGAGGCATAGTTTGAGAATGTGACATGATTGTACTGTAACCTGAAAAAATGTATTCTGCAAAGAACAAGTGTAAAATAATCTGTATAACAGAAAATTGTATCAAACGATCACTACTATCCTTAGCCCCACTGTGGGCGCCAAACTATTTACCCTTGATTACGAGTAACAATTAAATTTATATGTGATTTTAAGGATATGCGATCTGATTTAATACAATTAAAGAATAAACGGAAATAAAGATTAAATTCAATGAACAATGAAAAAGCAAACCGTCAATATTGAATAGTTTTTCTGTGTTAGGAGCTTTTGGGAATAAAATATGAAGCAGACTAGCGAGCGAAGTAGACTAAGATTTTTGTATATTGATTGTATATCATGTGTCTTTTACAAATGGGGCTGTCTGTTTATATAGAAAAGGCGAAGAATTCTATACAAGGTAAAAATCTCATTTACAAGGTAAGATATTCCTAGAATTAATGGATTCAACGTCTTCATTGATTTGAGCCGCGATTCCCGCCGAGATGCTTGTATATCACAAGATTTCCGGTCCTTCAGTTACGCAAATCTGATAACTTTACCATGAGATATTTTGCCCTGATCGGCCTCGACGATCTCACCTCGAGAGCCTTGGATTCGAGCTTCGTTCTGACGACATCTGGTCTGGGGCTTCTTATATTCGATATTCCGGTCTGGACCTCTCGGTTGGTGTCTTCAATCGACGTTGGTCGTCGAATCCCAAAACCGGTATTTCCTATGCAAGAGATCGGGTTCGACCCCATACAGTGACGTTGGTTGAATGGACTACTATATTTGAGCAAAGTCTTACAAAATTTGTTGTCTCAATCTTCAGAGTGATGTGACGTTGGTTAAAGAGAAAGTTAAAAGAATTTAAGGTATGGAGCTATTTTACACTAATCTGTCAAGTAACAACAAAGTGCAAAACTTTACCCACAGACAATCTTTGAAAAGACCCAAGATCAATAGGACCCGCAAATGTCGGAGCCAACGCAGTACCTAAACTTTGTGCGAGAGGAGCAGTATTTTCAGGAGACACCACATCCTGGTGTGTATGATCAAGACATCGATATGCGTACAACTCGGTACTTTAGATTTGGCGATCTGGCATTTACTGTTGATAGAGATATTAATATGGTGCCTGAGCCACCTGGACAAGAAGCAAATGGCCCAATTAAGAATCAAATTTGTCTTTTCACATTTTATAAGCACCAAAGTTAAATAATAGAAATAATCTTCAAATGTTTTACCAAAAAGCGTGATATTGTCCATGAAGATTTCAAGAAACTTTTCAGTCATATCTGAGAAAACTACAGACATGCAACGCTGAAATGTGGCAGGTGGAGCACACGTACCTTGGGGACATGCAAAGGTGATTTTGTCCTGATCCTTTAGAGCAATTTTAGTATCTGATTATACCCAGAATTTCCGTCGAGAAAACAATAAAAATCATGACCTGCTACTCTTTCAAGCATTTGATCAATAAAAAGCAAAGGAAAATGATCTTTTCTTGTGGCCTCATTGAGTTGTCTGTAATCAATACAAACTCGCCATCTTGTGAATGTTTTGGTAGGTATGAGTTCGTTATTTTTATTTTTTATTACTGTCATACCTCCTTTTATTGGTACTACCAGCACCCGACTTACCCAAGGACTGTCAGATATCGGATAAATAATACCTGCTGCTAGGAGTTTTACCACTTCTTTCTTGACGACTTCTTGCATTGTTGGGTTCAGTCTCCTTTGGGGTTTGTAAACATCCGACTGGTCGTTTTGAGCATTTGTAATTAGCTCTATAATTTGAGGGCATGAGCAGCTCTGTATGATGTATTATGACTTGTGTGAATCGCCGGTTTTGGTTTTCAGGTTATTCGGAATCGATTCGGAAGAATGAATTTCTTGATTGAAGCATTAAAAAGTTGGAAGAGTTGACCAAGTTTGACTTTTAGTATTTGACTTTGGATTGGAGTTTTGACGGTTACGTTAGGTCCGGATGGTGATTTTGGGCTCGGGCGTATGCCCGAATTTGCATTTGGATGTTTCTAGAAGGTTTCAGCACTAATTGGCGAAAGTTGGAAATGAACGTTTGGAAAGTTCATAAGTTTGACCGAGAGTGTAAGGATCCAACCGGTCTTTTTTAGACATTGCACTTCGCACGGTAGTTCGGGGGCACGAGTATCTCCGTATGATGTACTATAACTTGTGCGAATTGTCGGCGTTGGTTTTCAGGTGTTTCAGAACTTGTTTGGAAAAATGAATTTCATTGTTGAAGCTTTAAATTAGAAGAATTGACCAAGTTTGACTTCTGTGAATTTGACCTCGGAACGAAGTTTGATGTTTCCGTTAGATTTGGACGGTGATTTTGGACTTGGGCATATGCTCGGATTTGCATTTGGATACTTTTATAAGGATTCGGCACTAATTGGCGAAAGTTGGAAATCTGACGGTTTGGAAAGTTCATAAGTTTGACAGAGAGTTGACTTTGATGATATGATGACCCGATTAGTCATCTAGAGTCGAAACATCGAATAGCTCCTTTTAAGCCTTCCTCGATTCACGTGCGCAGTTCGTATCTTTTTTCAGAAGGATTTTATGTGAAAAATTGATTAAAATGTGAATTCGTGCCTTAAAAATTTATTTGAGTTGACTTCGGTCAATGTTTTGAGTAAACGGATCCGGATTCGTGTTTTGACAGCCTTGGTGGGTATGTATAGTGATTTTGGACTTGGACGTATGCCTGGAATCGAATTTGGAGGTCCCTAGCTAGAGTTATCGCAATTTGCTAAAAACATTTGAAGTTTAAAGGTTTAGAGAATTTATGAATTTGACCGAAGTTTGATTTGTTGCTACTGGGTCTGGATTCTGGTTCCGGAGCTTTGTATAGGTTCATTACTATATTTATGACTAGTCTGTAAATTTGGTGCAAAATGAAGTTGATTTGACGTGATTCAGATGTCCAGTTGTTAAGATGAAAATTCTTAAGTTTCATTGAAAATTTCATTCGTTTTGGTGTTCGATTTGTAGTTCTAGGTGTTATTTTGGTGTTTTGATCGAGCAAGCGAATTCGTATGATGTTTTTGGACTTGTGTGCATGTTTGGTTTGGAGCCCCGAGGGCTCGGATGAGTTTTGAATAGGCTATGAGTGAAGTTGGACTTAGAATCATAGCTGATCCGTTTTTTGCTTCTAGTTTCTATTGTAGATCTCGCATTTGCGAAGAAGTCGTCGCATTTGCGAGCATGGGCCGGGGAGCTGGTTTCTGACATTTGCGATTACTCTGCCGCATTTGCGATAGAGGCAGGTTCGCATTTGCGAACAAGTAGTTCGCTTTTGCAATGGGGACTAGGGGGAAGCTAGTTTTCATTTGCGATCACATAGGTCGCATTTGCGGTAAGGACCGGTTTGCATTTGCGAACAAATCATCGCAAATGCGATGGCAGCAGAGGTGTGGGTTGTTTTGCATTTGCGAAGAATATCTCGCATTTGCTGCGAAATTGCGACATCTGCGCCTGGTCAAAAGCTGAGTTAGACGGGATTTTGGTTCATTCTTTCAAATTCTCAACCCTAAAAAACTTAGAGACGATTTTTCCAAGAGCTTTTCTTTCTCAATTCATTGGTAAGTGACTTTAACCTGCTTTCTTTCAATTACCCACTACATTTCATAAGATTTCAACCTTAAATGTAGGATTTTCATGGTAGAAATTGGGGATTTGGGTAGAATTAGGGATTTTTGTAAAATTGGAATTTAGACCTCGAATTGAGGTCTGATTTCGAGAAAAATTACATAACCAGACTCAGGGGTGGATGGGTAATCGGATTTTGGTCGGAATTTCTTGTTTTGACCAAGCGGGCCCGAGGTTGACTTTTTGTTGACTTTTTCAATAAAGACCTAAATTGAACCTCTTTCATTCGTGGGGTAGTTCCTAAGGCTTATTTTTTATTGTTTGGTTAATAATTTGCTAGATTTGGTTGGTTCGGAGGCTTGTTCGAAAGGAAAGGCCATGGTTGGACTCTGAGTCTATTGCGGAGCGAGGTAAGTGCCGTGGTTAACCTTCACTTGAGGGATTGTGACTTGTTTTCCTTTTTGCTACGTGTTTAAATGTGTGGGTACAACGTATATGTCAGGTGACGAGTACCTATGCATTCTTATTGGGTTAAAGCATGCGGGTGAGACTTGTTTCCTTGTACTTCATTGTCTTCTTTGATCATGATATCCATGCTTAGACTAGTTTATTACTTAATTGGTCGTTCTTTCCGCATTTACGAACAATTTGTGACGATTGAGTATTTTTAGTAGTCGAGGTTCGGTATTTTGGAACCGCTGTTGACGTAAAGTTTATTCTTGCCTATTCTATCTCCCAAATGTCTATATTCATTGCTACATGGTAAGGGAGAGTGTTAAAGCATGAAGGATGATGTTGTGCCATTTATTGCTTCATTTACTGATTAATACATGGTGAGAAAGAGAGTTAAAGCACGAAGGTGATGTCGTGCCGTATTTTCGTTTCATGGAGAGGTTAAAAGTAAAAACACAAAGGGTGATGCAGTGCCATTATTATTATTTCATGGTGAGATTGAAAGTAAAAGAACGAAGGGTGATGTCGTGCCATTATTATTATTTCATGGTGAGGTTGAGAGTAAAACCACGTGGGTGATTATGTGCATCTTTATTCATTATGTTTACTCGTTTTCGTTGGTTGATGGTTTATTTGACTGTCTCATGTTGTCATTTCCTGTTGTAGTTACCGTATCTTGTACCCCCTTTCGCATGTCCCCTCCTAGTCGTAAACGTTTAATCTCTACTTGTTGTTATTTGCAAGTATATCTTCGTCTGTACAGGTTCATATACGTGGGTATCCTGTCATAGCCTTGTCACTACCTCGTCGAGGTTAGGCTCGACACTTACGGAGCACATTGGGTCGGTTGTACTCATATTACACTCTGCACTTCTTGTGCAGACTTTGGTACTGGTCCCAGCTATACGTGAGGTGCATTAGCTCGGATTGGAATATTTGGAGACGCCATATAGATCTGTTGGAGTCCCCAGACCTTGAAGTCTCCTTCCTCTTTCATTATTTACTGTTCATTTCATTCGAAACAGTTGCATTTATTTCAGACTCTATTTGTACAACTTCTAGAAGCTCGTGTACTTGTGACTCCAGATTCGGGTTGTATTTAGATATGTTGGTTATTATGCTACTTCATCCTTCATTTTAGTTTCATCTCAGTTTAATCAGTTTATTTATTTGAACTGTTCTAAGAAATTGGTTTAAGAATTTCTTTAACGTTCGCTTTCCTAGCGAGTGAAATGTTAGGCGCCATCACAACCCCAAAGGTGAAAATTTTGGGTTGTGATAGAGGATATTGGATTCGGATTGTGTTTTCGGGAATTTGAATAGCTTCGTTATGTCATTTGGGACTTGTGTGCAAAATTTGAGTTCATTCCGAGTTGATTTGATATGTTTCGGCTCAAGTTTTGAAAGTTGAAAGTTGAAAGTTCATTTTAGTTCGAATTGAGGTGCGATTCATCGTTTTGATGTTGTTATGTGTGATTTAAGGCCTCGAGTAGGTCCGCGTTATGTTACCGGACTAGTTGGTATATTCAGGCGGGGCCCATAGTGGCTCAGAAGAGTTTTGGACAAGGTTCGGATTGTTTGGATCATTTTTGGCTAAAGCTGCTGGTGGCAGGATCTGGTGTGATCGCACCTGCGGCTGATTTGCGCAGGTGCAATGGTTGCAGAAGCGACAAAGGAGTCGCAGAAGCGAGGTGAGAGCTGGGTGAGGAAGATTGCAAATGTCGAACTTGAGGCGCATCTGCAGTCGCACAAAAGCGATCTTCATGGGTGCAGAAGCGAGATTGAGCGCAGAAGCGGGATTTCTAGCCGCACCTGCCTGTGCGCAAAACCGGGGAAAGTCACGCAGGTGCAGAAGGCTGGTCTTCAGAGAGGCTCCGCAGAAGCAAAATTCTTCTGTAGAAGCGGAGATCGCAGATGCGACAATGTGACCGCATATGCGGGATTTGCCGGGCAGAAGCTATAAAATCAAAGTTTTTGATTCTTTTACCATATTTCGAGATTTGGGGCTCGGATTGAGGCGAGTTTTGAAGAAATTTTCATCACGTGGATTGGGGAAGTGTTCTACACTCGGTTTTGATTATATTTCGCGAATCTATCTTTATTTTTGGCAATTGGTTGATGATTTCAAAAGAGAAATTGGGGGTTTTGTCTAAGATTTCATAAAGTGAATTTTTGAGTTTGAACATCGATTCAGAGTTGGATTTGAGTGAAACTAGTACGGTTGAACTAGTAATTGAATGAGTTGTCGAATTTTTTAAATTTTGTTGGGTTTCGAGGTGCAGGCGCGGGTTTGATTTTTTGGTTGACTTTGGGCTTTTTATTAAAGATTCGACCTATATCATTTGGAATTATTTCCTTTGGCTTCATTTGATGCATTTGAGTTGCTTTTGGCTAGTTTCAAGTCGTCTGGAGGTTAGTACGCGCGAGATGGCATTATTGGAGCATCGTTTGGCTTGCTCGGTTTGGATTTGGCTTGTTCGAGGTAAGTAATGCTTCTAAACTTGGTGCTGAGGGTATGAAACCCCGAATTACGTGTTATGTGATTGAGGTGACGGGCATGCTAGGTGACGGGTGTGTGGGCGTGCACCGTGTGAATTGTGATTTAGTTGATTCCATGGAACTATGCAGCCATCTTATCTGAACATTTTTACTTTACCATATGTATTAGAGCATTCGAGCTGTAATTTATGCTAGAAATCATGTTTAAGCTATATGCTAGCTCTATTGGGACCCACAGTGGTCGTTCTTCGCTGTCGAGTTTTTGCTTAATTGCAGTTATGTACTTAGTCGCATTCATCATTTCATATCATATCTCAGTCTCTGTTATTGTATATTATCACATCTTGTATCATTGATTAGGGCTGCTTAGTATGAGCGTTGTGAGCCCGAGAGACTGGAGAGATTGGTGACTGAGTTGGGGCCTGAGTGTCATGCTGTGAGTGATATATATATATATATATATATATATATATATATATAAATTTAAAAGACCAAAATATCCATTAAAAGCTGAATGACCATTTTGCCCTTTGGTTAGATATTACTCCTAAAATTTTATTGTGTTCCTAACTATTATTATACATTTATGTTTTGTTTCTTTCATTTTCCATATTAATAAGTTTTCTATACTTTTTACATTCTTTACATCATTATAAATTTTCTTACTTATCAATGGTTGTTTGTATCTTACATCTTTCACTGTGATAATTTTCTTGCACAATCTTTCATATTCGTAAAGCATTTTATAAAAGTGCACAATAAGATGTCTAACATTTATATATAGTAAAGTAAAATAAAATGCATCAAAGAAAGATAGGTTCCTTCTCGAAAATAATATTTTTAGTGGTTCTTTTCTTTATCTAACAACTTGTATTCTATCAACAACTCTTGTATGGGGTCGGATACGATCGATGCATAGGAAGCACCGGCCTTGGGTTTCGAAGATCAGTGTCGATTGAGGTCGCCCTCCGGTAAGCCAAGACCGGGACATCGAGAAGGGAAGTCTTGGGTCGGACGTCATCAGAACGAAGTTCAAAACCGAAGCGTTCGAGGTAATATTATCGAAACCGGTCTGGGTAAAATATCTTATGGTAAAAATATCAGATCTGTGTAACGGAAGGGCCGGGAATCTCGTGACCTCTAAACATCTCGGCGGAAATCACGGCCCAAATCCGTAAAGAAATTGAAGTTAGTGATTTTAGGGATTTTTTACATTGTAAATAAGTCTTTTACCTTGTACGGAATTCTTTTCTCCTCTTATATAAAGAATTCAACCCTACTGTAAACAGGACACAACATACGATTAATATACAAAGTTTAGCATATTTTGACTGTTTTCTTCATCAAATACTTATTTCATTCTTGTTCATTCCATCACAGCTGAATTATTCAACTTCGGCGGTTTGCTTACTCTTTTACTTATTTAATTTAGCCTTTATTATCGTTCATTCTTTAATTGTATCAGGCCAAGTCACGTATCCTTAATACCACGTACAAATTTAATTGTTACCCATAGTTAAGGGTAAATAGTTTGGCGCCCACCGTGGGGCCAAGGATAATAGTGAACGTTTGATACAATTTTCTGTCACACACACTATTTTACGCTTGTTCTTTGTAGAATTTTTTAGTTTCAGGTTATAATGCAGTCATGTCGCACTCATAATCCGTGCCTCAGTTCGTCAATGGCGAGTTTGACCACCAGGGCGAAAACAACAATGTGATGCCCGGTAATGAAGTTCCAGTAGACGCCAATTCTCAAATGGCGGTTGATGTAGATCAGACTTCTGGCCCGTCGAACAGTGTCCAAAGAGAACACCGCTCAAGAACTCAAAATGATGAAGGGGACGGGATTAGTCGCAAAATGATATTTAACATGTTACAAGCCCAGCAAGCGGCCATAGCTCAGTTGCAAAGTCGCAGTCAGGTTTCAGATAGGGTTATAGCCGGTTCTTCTCGAGGAGTTGTCCTCGAAAACGAACCGGCCACGGCGCAACCAGACGAAAGCGGATCGGGGAAAAATTCTGGGATCATGAAGATGCTTGAAGAGCTGACCAAGTGAGTCGAGTCGGGCGAGAAGAAGATTGAAGCAAATGACAAGAAAGTAGAAACATATAATTCGAGGGTGGATCAGATTCCAGGAGCACCCCCGGTGTTGAAAGGCTTAGATTCGAAGAAATTCGTGCAAAAGCCTTTCCCGTCAAGCGCTGCCCCAAAACCTATACCAAAAAAGTTGCGATGCCAGAAATCTCCAAGTACAACGGGACATCTGACCCAAATGAGCACGTAATGGCGTACACATGCGCTATAAAGGGAAATGATGTCGAAGATGACGAGATTGAGTCCGTTCTCTTAAAGAAATTCGGGGAGACTTTGTCAAAAGGAGCAATGACTTGGTATCACAACTTGCCCCCAAATTCCATCGATTCTTTTGCTATGCTTGAGGACACCTTCGTGAAAGCTCATGCGGGTGCCATCAAAGTCAAGACGTGGAAATCGGACTTATTCAAAGTTAGGCAAAGAGACAACGAGATGCTGAGGGAATTTGTACCTCGCTTTCAGATGGAACGAGTAGACCTACCACCGGTCACTGATGATTGGGCCATACAAGCCTTCACTCAAGGGCTCAACGCCCGAAGTTCAACGGCTTCGCAACAGCTTAAGCAAAGCTTGATCGAATACTCAGCTGCCACTTGGGAGGATATACACAATCGGTATCAGTCGAAGATCAGGGTCGAAGACGATCAGATTGGGGCCCCCTCGGGATCCACTTACCCTATCAGAACACACGATAGGACTTAAAGAGATAATTACCGAGAGCCAATATCGAGTAGACATAGGCATCGACCGTATCCTGGAGATCGAAGGGCCATTGGAGGAAGGCAGGGTTCTCCGAGACAGGAAAGGAGGAACGATCCTAATCGAAGGAATCGAGGACCGTTGTCAAGAAATAACTTCGAGAAAGCCGCTGGTCACCGAGAAGCACTCCCACTGTCCGAATATAACTTCAATGTCGATTCAGTGACTCTCCTATTGGCCATCGGTCGCATTAAAGATACCAAGTGGCCTCGACCGCTGCAATCGGATCCAGCTAAGAGAGACCCCAGCTTGATATGTAAGTACCATGGCACACATGGACATAAGACAGAAGACTGTCGACAATTGAGGGAAGAGGTGGCACGGTTGCTAGAAAACGAGCACCTTCGAGAGTTTTTGAGCGACCGAGCCAAAAACTATTACGGGAACAGGAACAGGCCAGCAAACCAGGAGGAGCCTCAGCACACGATCAACATGATAATCGGAGGGGTAGATACACCCCAAGGCCCGGTATTAAAACGCACCAAAATATCTATCACTCGAGAAAAGCACACTCGGGATTATGCGGTGGAAGGAGCTTTGTGCTTCAGCGAAAAAGATGCAGAAGGAGTCATACAACCCCATGACGACTCCTTAGTAATATCGATGCTTGTACACAAAAATCAGGTGAAGCGTGTACTTGTCGATCCTGGTAGTTCAGCTAATATAATTCGATCGTGGGTTATCAAACAGCTCGGATTGACAGATCGGATTATTCCTGAAGTTTGAATTCTCAATGGTTTCAACATGGCTTGCGAGACAACCAAAGGGGAAATAACGTTGCTGGTGAACACCGCCGGTACTGTTCGGGAAACAAAGTTTTGCGTGATCGAAGGAGACATGAGGTACAATGCCTTGCTCGGGAGGCCATGGATTCATGATATCGGAGCAGTACCTTCAACCCTGCACCAAATGTTGAAATTCCTATCGGCTGATGGGATCGTAACTATTTACGGAGAACAACATGCTGCGAGGGAGATGTTCGCAGTAGAAGAAGCAGTGCCAAAGCAGACCACTCCTTCCCAAAGGACCCAATAGCAATCACAGACACCACCTTCAACAAATGAGGGTGAGCAGGATCATCTCGAAGATGATGATTATGGGGTTCCCCGGTCATCCATCGGTCCCGACGAGTCGATGCGACCAAATCAACGGTCGAGGAGCTCGAGCAGATTTCACTCCAAGGCGACTCACCGGATCGAAAGGTATACCTGGGTTCGGGCCTAAGCTCCGTGCTTAGGGCCAAACTGATTAAATTTCTCTCAGCTAACGAAGATTCTTTTGCTTGGTCCCATATTGACATAACAGGGATACCGCCGGAAATTACAACTCACAAATTGAGCATTGATCCAAAATTCCGGCCGGTCAAGCAAAAGAGGAGGCCTCAGTCCGAGATCAAGCAAACATTCATCAAGGACGTGGTAACTAAACTTTTAAATATAGGGTCCATACGGGAGGTTAAATACCCAGAGTGGCTAGCAAATGTAGTTCTAGTTCCTAAAAAAGGAAATAAGCTAAGAATGTGCATAGATTATAAAGATCTAAACATGGCGTGCCCTAAAGATTCTTTTCCCTTGCCCAACATCGATCGCAAGATCGATGCTACCGCTGGCCACGAGACCCTTAGCTTTCTCGATGTCTACTCTAGTTATAACCAGATACGAATGGATAAGGACGATCAAGAAAAGACATCCTTCATCACTAAGTATGGTACTTATTGTTACAACGTGATGCCATTCGGGCTAAATAATGCAGGGGCTACCTATCAACGCCTAGTAAATAAGATGTTCGAGAAACAACTAGGAATAACAATGGAAGTTTACATTGATGACATGTTAGTTAAGTCCCTGCGAGTAGAGGACCATTAGAGCCATTTGCAGGAAACATTCTATGTGCTAAAATGGTACAACATGAAGTTGAACCCAGAGAAGTGTGCATTCAGAGTGGGCTCGGGAAAATTCCTTAGTTTCATGGTCTCGAACCGAGGAATAGAAATTAACCCCGAGAAAATCAAAGCCATCGAAGCTATAACAATTGTAGACAGTGTGAAAGCTGTGCAAAAGCTGACAGGTCGGATAACAGCCCTAGGCCGATTCATCTCGAGATCATCCGACAGGAGACACCAATTCTTCAACTTGCTGAAAAAGAAGAACGAATTCTCTTGGGGTCTGGAATGTCAGCGTGCGTTAGAAGAGCTTAAAAGGAATCTTTCTAGTCCACCTTTGTTGCATACGCCAAAAACAGGTGAGCAATTATACCTCTACCTTGCTGTTTCGGAAGTAGCAGTGAGCGGGGTCCTGGTCCGAGAAGAACAAGGTACGAATTCCCCATTTATTACGTCAGTAGAACCCTAGGTGAGGCCGAAACTAGATACCCACATTTGGAAAAGTTAGCACTCGCTTTATTGAGTGCCTCTAGGAAGCTAAAACCCTACTTCCAATGCCATCCCATATGTGTAGTAACAACTTATCCCCTTAGGAATATTATGCACAAACCTGAGCTATCAGGCCGACTGGCCAAGTGGGCCATCAAAATAAGCGGATATGATATCGAATATCGGCCTCGAACCTCGAACCTCGATCAAATCTCAAGTGCTGGCAGATTTTGTCGCTGACTTTATGCCGTTGCTTATACCCGAGGTCGAGAGAGAACTAATGACCGAATCGGGGACTCCTTCGGGAGTGTGGACTTTGTTCACAGACGGCGCCTCCAATTCGAAAGGATCGGAGCTTAGTATCGTAGTAAGGCCCCCAACTGGGAATACAATTTGACAGTCTATTAAGACTGTAAAATTAACTAACAACGAAGTAGAGTGTGAAGCTATGATTGTAGGTTTAGAGTTGGCCAAAAGCCTGGGGGCAGAGATAATCGAGGCCAAATGTGATTCCCTCCTTGTAGTCAATCAAGTAAATAGGACATTCGAAGTCAGAGAGGGGCAAATGCAAAGGTATGTGGACAAGCTTCAGGTCACACTACATAGGTTTAAAGAATGGACCCTACAGCACATACCGCGAGAGCAAAATAGTGAGGCCGATGCCCTCGCCAACTTAGGATCATCGGTCGAAGATGAAGAGATCGATTCTGAAAAAGTCGTGCAACTATTGAGGTCGGTGGTGGAAGAAGGCCATGCCGAAATTAACTCAACAAGCTTGACCTGGGATTGGAGGAAAAAATACATAGAATATCTCAGTTCAGGTAAGCTCCCATCGAATCCCAAAGAATCGAGAGTGTTACGCACAAAGGCAGCCCGATTCTGTTTGTCTGGCGACGGAACCCTATTCAGAAGAACATTCGGAGGTCCCCTCGTCATATGTCTTGGGCCCGGCGACACCGAGTACATCTTAAGAGAGATACATGAAGGCACGTGCGGCAATCACTCCGGCTCCGAATCCTTGGTTCAAACAATAATTCAGGCTGGTTACTATTGGATCGATATGGAGAAAGATGCGATGGAGTTCGTATGCAAGTGCAACAAGTGCCAAAGGCACGCACCAATGATTCACCAGCCTGGAGAGACATTGCATTCGGTCCTATCGCCATGGCCATTCATGAAGTGGGAGATGGAAATCATCGGCCCTCTCCCCTGTGCACCAGGTAAAGCACAATTTATTCTTTTTATGACTGACTACTTTTCAGGGAAAAGAAAGTGATCGACTTCATCTGGGACCATATCATCTGCCGATTTGGGATGCCATCGGAAGTCGTATGCGATAATGGCAAGCAATTCGTTGGCAGCAAAGTAACAAAGTTCTTTGATGACAACAAGATCTAGAGAATATTATCAACGCCATATCACCCCAGCGGCAATGGACAGGCTGAATCGACCAACAAAACCATAATTTAAAACTTGAAGAAAAGGTTACCCTACGTAAAGGGAAAATGGCGAGAGATACTGCCTGAAGTTTTATGGGCGTATCGCACAACCGAGAAAACCAGCACCGGGGCCACTCCATTCTCCCTAGTTTATGGTGCTGAGGCATTAATACCAGTCAAAGTAGGCGAACCGAGCATCAGGTTCAGATACACAACCGAAGAATCGAACCGAGAAGCTATGAACATCAGCTTAGAGTTATTGGATGAAAGAAGAGAAGCGGCCTCGGGTCGAATGGCGGCACAAAAATAAAAGATTGAAAGATATTACAACCGGAGAGCCCACCTTCGATATTTCAACGTTGGGGACTTGGTATTCAAAAGAATCACTCCCAACACTCGAGATTCGAATGAAGGAAAACTAAGACCAAACAGGGAAGGGCCCTATGCTATATTGAAGGTTACCGGAAAAGGATCTTACAAGCTCGGAACTATGGATGGCAAACAGCTGCCAAACAATTGGAACGTGAGCCACCTGAAGCGATACTATTGTTAAGGTAATAAATTTCTTTTTCATTTTGTTTGTTTTATGATACTAATGTCTGCAGGTAGCAAATAAAGCGACCTCGAGCCAGGAAGCACGGGACACTAGGACTGAAAGCACGCGTTGCACTCTTTTTTCCTTTGACCGGTTTTGTCCCAAATTGGGTTTTACGACAAGGTTTTAAATGAGGCAACCAGGAATCATGCTAACATAGATCGGTCGCTCAACGAAGATAATGATATTTGGTGCACAACTTCGATCGACCTTGAATATCTGGAGATTGCTTGTCTACTTCGAATCTTTGCTTAGCTACTTCAATTTGGGGGGACTCTTCGTAGATCATTAGGAATCAATGTAAGGGTCAAACGGTCGAAAGTACCGTGCCCAAATATATTGATCTACCCCTTAAGCAAAGTTGTACAAGCGTATGAATGCTAATAAAGGTTCTTTGGTACCGATATTTTGTTTCTGAGCCCAAGGGCCTCCTCGATTTTCATTACATTATCGAAAACTAACATCGTTCAAATTTTTGCGCGGAATTCAGAGGGGAATAAGACCTATTAAGGCAAACCCCAATTTTTTGAAAGGCCAAGGCCGTATCGAGTTAGAAAAACTCGAAGGGAAATAAGACCTACTTAGGCAAATCCCAATTTATAAAAGGCTAAGGCCGAATCGAGTTAAATTCGAGGATGATTGAAACTAGCCAAGGCAAAACCTCGATTCTTTAAAAGGGCTAAGGCCAAATCAAATCAGTAAAATTCGAAAAGGAACAAAATCTGCTAAGGCATGATCCGACTTCTTAATAGGCCAAGACTGCATCGAACTAATAAAATTCGGGGAGAAATAAAACTTATTAAGGAAACTACGAATTCGTAAAAGGCTAAGGCCGAATCAGGTTGAAATCTGTTAAGACGAATTCGATTTCTTAACGGACCAAGGTCCTGCCAAGTTAACGGAGTTCGAAAAGAAATAAGACCTATCAAGGCAAATCTCTACTCCTCCCTTCGAGGTGTGGGCCTTATTCGATCGGCCATGGAGGAAGAAAATCTATGGTGAAATAAATCCTAGCTAAGACCGGGAGGCAGGAAAATTTGCGAGATTGAAAATTTCAAAACAAAGTCAGACAAAAAAGGGGAATTCTTTTATATATACAAATTAATGTATGTTACAAAAAGGCCGTATCATATTACAGACAACATCAATCAGAATCATCATCATCTTCTTCTTCTTCTTCTTCAGGGAAGGCCCGGTTTCTAACATCGGCTTCAATCTTTGCTTCTTCATCGATCTCGGTAGATAGATCGAAGCCTCGACCTTGCAGCTCCTCGAGAATGGGAGCGGGTGGTACGCCTACCACAGTATGTATTGAAAGTGGGAGCGGGTGGCACGCCTGCCACGAGATATTATGAAAGTGGGAGTGGATGGTACGCCTACCACAGTATATAATGTAAGTGGGAGCGGGTGGCACGCCTGCCACGAGATGTGATGTATGTGGGAGCAGGTGGCACGCCTGTCACAAGAGGTTACTGTAAGTGGGAACGGGTTGCACGCCTGCAACAAGAGGTTACTGGAGGAAAAAGGGTGGATTTTATTTCATTTCGTTTGTGTTAAAAGCTGAATTGCAGTTTTCCTTCTTACTCTTTGATGATTCCTTTTGCTTTATTTGTCTGCCGTTCCGATGTATGCTTTCTTTTCCCTGTTTAAGTTGTTTATGTATTTTACCTTCTGCTGTAGATACATATATGCTTAAAATTGCACAGGTTTATCTGGAGTCTGGTCCTAGCCTCGTCACTACCTTGCCGGGGTTAGGCCAGGCACTTACCAGCACATGGGGTCGGTGATGCTGATACTACACTCTGCACTCTTTTGTGCGGATCTCAGTGCCGCAGGCTACGAACAGTAGGAAGCTTCCAGCCTCTGACGTTCAGGCGACACAAGGTAGTTCTGCAGACGTCCGCGGACCTTCGAGTCCCCTGCCCATATCTTGTATCTGTTTCTCCTATGTAATCCAGAAACAACATTTTGTTATATTCTTCAGACCCTGTTTGTAGTACTCTTAAATAGTCTGTGAAACTGTGACACCAGATCTTGGGTAGACCGTTGTGGATAGTTTATCGGCGATAGTTGTGTAAAGTATTAACTTTGTGTTCATTCCGCTTGTTAAATTACTGCTTTACAGTTAATGCATTTGTGATGTAATGAATTCATAAATGGAAACGTGGTAATTAGTCCGATTGACTGGCTTGCCTAGCTTTCACTAGTAGGCGCCATCACGACGCCCGAGGGTGGGAAATCTGGGTCGTGACAATAAACTTCCCATCTTTCTTTCCTTATTGTGCGACATTGATTCAGCTTGAAGCGTAACTCTTTGAATCCCTTCCACGCATTCATGTGCGCATGTGAGCTCTCGGTATCAGTTGTGCATCGACAGCTTGTGATTCCATGGATGAGGTGCGAGATGTGATTTTTGTGTGCTGATGATGGGTCAGTCTGGAGGACTTGAGACCGATTTGTGGCCGTAGCTTGAGCACGGGAATTTCAATTGTGTGAGCACGTGCGTTTGGACTTATATGTCCGGTAGCGTCCCTATGAGTGGAATTTATGGCTCGATGAGCGGTTGGATGGCTATATGATGAGTATGATGCGCCTGCGGGATTTGTTGAGATGGATTGAATGTATCGAGAAGAGTTTTCTTGAGGACTAAAAAAGACTATCGGGTGCTTGATTTCTGTCTTGATGTGACGTATACTCTCGAGTTATGAGCGTATTGAAGGATCTTTCATGTTGCTTAATTGTGTAAAGCATTCGATTCTCATGTCTTATTGATGAGTTTAGACTTAGGAAGATTGAGTGATTGCATAGTAGTTGTAGCTGTGAAAGGGTATAAAGAGATGTCAGTTTAAGGCTAAGCAGGTGGCTTATAACCTACGTGGTAATCTAGAGATATGTGATCCTTATGATGTTGTGTGGAAGCTTCCTTTTCTACCAGTGGGTTATATTTGTGGGATCTGAGTTTGGATCGGTTGTAATAGTTGACCTGACCGTCACAAGAATGAATACAAGGTTTGCAGATGATTTGAGGTATTAGAGGATTTGTGTTACATGAGCTTATGAAGGATTGAGCTGAATTTCGGTGCGAGAACATGTCAGTAATAGAGTAGGGGAATTATTAGTTATCGAGTGTTTTGTTCTATGGCTTCGAGCCAAGTGGGGGAGTCTACTATCGACGATTTGATTGCATGGTTATGTGTTGTATTGGTTTCGGCCTGAGACATACTTGTGAATCGGTTATGACTTGCAGAGTCTGGTTTTGAGGATGACTTAAGCAAGGAAACTTCTGGATGCATGATGTATTACACTTTATGGGTGTATGAAAATTGTAGAATGATTTGAATTTGTTATACGTGACAGATGTATTGTTCATAGAGTAGGAGTTCACTCGGTTGTTTAGAAGTGGGGGTTACTTCTTTGGGTATTGTCGTGGTAATGGGGCACAAGTCGTTCGGCCCGTTTGGGCGGTGCAGTGAAGAATTGAGTAGAGTGGATGACTCTCGAAAAGGTTCTAATGGGTTCAAGATTTATATGAAGCAATTGGGAATTTTTCGAATTTGTATATGGCTAGAATATGTGATTTACATTGAATGGCGTCGTGGTTTGTGGTATTTCTATATCATTATGGATTTTACATTTCGGTATTAAGAAGGTGAATGAAACGACTTTAGATTCACAGAAGGTCTCTTCAAAGTGGGTATCTCGGTTGTGCTACTTTTGGGATGCTTAAGCGGGAATACAACGGCTTATGGGCTCTAGGGCGTATGGTTTATGCTAGGACCTCTTGGGGTGAGTTTGGGTAAGGATTGTGGTGTTTTAGCAAGGAGAAGTATCAACTTGAAGGCAATTAAGAAGAAACTCAGAGAAGCAGGACAACTTTGCAGTAGGTTTGATCAGTATGGTAATGATATGCTCGATCCTTTTGGGTTCTTATGATGCGGTGAGTCCCTGCGGATGATTTGTGGCAATACTCTTGAGTTTTTGGTGATCTGCATGGCTTGGTTGAGTTTGAAAGATCTAGTTTCGATGACTTGGTTATGTGTAAATGGACTTCGAAGTGTTCTCAATGGTTTCTACCACTGCTTGAGATGGATGTTTCCTATCGGCGTGAAAAGCATGTTGAGTATTGTGATTTTCTACTAGATGGGATCAAATGGAAGGTTTTTCACTGATCAGATATGTATTCTACTTGTGACTCAGGGTTGATTATGAGATTCCCGTACTTTTCATATGATGGCATGATAGCTGCGGTGTGGTGCGTGGGATTGAGATTTGTATGTACAAGGTCACAGGTCGGTTTTGAAGGGAAGATCATAAATTCTTAGTTAGCATGGATGGTTTTTGATGTTAAGATGAATGCTATAACTACTTGGTATTAGTCGAGATGGGTTTGACTTATGGATGCTTCATTGGTATTGCGGTACTCGCCTGGTTGATCGACTGCTGATATTCAGATTTTGCTATGTGGCACGGAAGAATTATAGAAGTATTCCTCGGGGGGTGATCATGTGTGAAAGATGTGTTAGACATTCGGGCGGTGGAGTTGGGATTAGATATATGGATTCATATGTTCTATGGATTTATCGGGCCCATTGGTAGGCCTACTGAGGGTGTGTATCCTACACCGGGTCAGATTTGTTGGCTCAGAACTATTAGTTTTGAGGGGTGTGTCATTATGTTAGAGTTGAGCTTATTCGTGCTCTGATATGATCTATGTGTTACTCTTCTATGCTGCGAGGGGTTGTGATTCTTTGGTTACATGCACACATGATGCGGTTTTATTTGGGCCTTATAGCGGAATTTGAGCGAGATGGATATTAGGGTATGAATGACTGATTTGCGCATTGGTTATGTTCTTTTCGGACTGTGATATCATGTTATTGGTTCCTCCATGATTATGGTCATGCACCTTGGGGTACTTGATGCCGAATTATGTGTAGTTGTTGATTTTGAGCATGGTGGCTTGAGGTATTTCATATGGACCAGTGTTTGGATGGGGTCACGTATTGCAGCAGAATTATGTTGAGATATGATCGTTTGTGTTAGATTCGTTTGTTTGGTTCTACGGTGTGTGATGGGTTCTTAGCATTGTATTGTGGTGGTACTTGTTGAGCTTGCGGGACGGTTCTCTCACTTGAGTAACTTTCTATGTTTGAGCACACTTGAATTGTTGAGTATTGGTGCACGAACTGCACGGTTTGTGGCTTAAGGTTGTATTGGTGTGGCATGTCAGTAGGGCGGCTGTATTTGATAAGATGAGGTCGTTGAACCTCGAATGGGTGCTATCAGATTTGATTGCGGTATATTTGAAAGGATAATGTCGCTGATCGGCTTAGAAATTTTCTTCAGTTCTTGTTGAAGGAGAGAGAGTTCCATGACTGGTTGATCTGATAAGTGGTTACAAGTTGTTGAGTATTTCTTGCATCATCGGTAGGGTACAAAGGTTTTAGAGCGAGGTTTTGTTTGATATGAGATTTTTTTACCGGTATTGGGTTAATTAAGGAGTAGCTACGGTGATTAAGATTATTGCTAAGAGTATTTGAGTTATGTGGTATATCATGTGATTGTGTCTTGGGTAATATTTATGGCTCGATGCAGCTTGTTCAGACTTATACAGTGTGTAGATGCGAGATTTGGGTCTTATTGAAATTCCGGATGTTGAAAATTGGATTCTAAGATAAATGGGCTAAGGTTGGATTAAGGATCTTTAGTTTGGTTGTGTCGTCAAGCTTATATGAATTAGGGTAACGTGGGATCACCCCCGGGTATGTGCATGGTAAGGTTACTCCGCACTTTGATGGCTTAGGAATGACTCTTGGCACGTTCGAGGACAAATGTATGTTTAGGTGGGGGAGAATGTAACGACCTGATAGGTAGTTTTTAGGAATTGCATTTCCCTCGGTAGTTTGGGGGCACGAGTAGCTCTGTATGATTTATTATGACTTGTCTGAATTGTCGGTGTTGGTTTTCAGGTGTTTCGGAACTTGTTTGGAAGAATGAATTTCATTGTTGAAGCTTTAAGTTGGAAGAGTTGACCAAGTATGACTTTTATGAATTTAACCCCGGAACGAAGTATTGATAGTTCTGTTAGGTCCGGACGGTGATTTTGGACTCGGGCATATGCCTTGATTTGCATTTGGATACTTGTAGAAGGATTCATCACTAATTAGCGAAAGTTGGAAATTTGAAGGTTTAGAAAGTTCATATGTTTGACTGAGAGTTGACTTTGATGATATAGGATTCGAATTGTGGTTCTGGGAATTGGAATAGCTTTGTTATGTCATTTGGGACTTGTGTGCAAAATTTGAGTTCATTCCGAGTTAATTTGATGTGTTTTGGCGCATGTTTTGGAAGTTCAAAGTTCAAAGTTTATTTAAGTTCGAATTGTGGGGCGATTCGTTGTTTCGATGTTTTTATGTGTGATTTGAGGCCTTGAGTAGATCCGCGTTATGCTACAGGACTAGTTGGTATATTCGGGTGTGGTCCCTAGTGGCTCAGAAGAGTTTCGGACAAGGTTCGGAGGATCATTTTTGGCGAAAGCTGCTAGTGGCAGGATCTAGTGTGATCGCACCTGCGGCTGGTTTGCGTAGGTGCAATGGTCGCAGAAGCAACAAAGGAGTCGCAGAAGCGAGGTATGATCTGGGTGTGGAAGATCATAGATGCGGAGCTTGAAACGTATCTGCGGTCGCGCAGAAGCGATGTTTATGGGCGCAGAAGCGAGATTGAGCGCAGAAGCGGGATTTCAACCGCACCTATGTGTGCGCAGAAGTGGGGAAAGTCACGCAGGTGCGAAAGGCTGGTCTTCAGAGAGGCTTCGCAGAACCAAAATTGTTCTGCAGAAGCAGAGGTCGAAGATGCGACAATGTGACTGCATATGCGGGATTTGCTAGGCAGAAGCTATAAAATCGAGGTTTTTGGTTCTTCTACCATATTTCGAGATTTAGGACTTGGATTGAGGAGAGTTTTGAAGCAATTTTTATCAGGTGGATTGGGGTAAGTGTTCTACACTTGGTTTTGATTATATTTCGCGAATCTATCTACATTTTTGGCAATTGGTTGATGATTTCAAAAGAGAAAGTGAGGGTTTTTGTCTAAAATTTCATAAAGTGAATTATTGAGTTTTAAACATCAATTCGGAGTCGGATTTGAGTGAAACTAGTGCTGTTGGACTCGTAATTGAATAGGTTATCGGATTTTGTGAGTTTTGTCGGGTTCCCAGGTGCAGGCCTGGGTTGGACTTTGGTCTTTTGATTAAAGATTCGACCTTTATCATTTGAAATTGTTTCCTTAGGCTTCATTTGATGCATTTGAGTTGCTTTTGGCTAGTTTCGAGTTGTCCGAAGGTCGGTACGCGCGAGATGGCATTCTTGGAGCATCGTTTGGCTTGTTCGATATTGGATTTAGCTTGTTCGAGGTAAGTAAGACTTCTAAACTTGGTGTTGAGGGTATGAAACCCCAAATTACATGTTATGTGATTGATGTTGAGGTGACGCGCATGCTAGGTGAGGGGCGTGTGGGCGTGCACCTTGTGAATTCTGATTTAGTTTATTCCATGGAACTGTGGAGCCATCGTATCTGAACATTTTGCTTACACTATGTGTTGGAGCACTCGAGCTGTAATTTATGCTAGAAATCATGATTAGGCTATATGCTAGCACTATCGGGACCCACAATGCTCGTTCTTCACTGTCGAGTAATTTGCTTAATTGCAGTTATGTACTTAATCGCATTCATTATTGCATATCATATCTCAGTCTCTGTTATTGTATATTGTCACATCTTGTATAATTGATTGTGATCCCGGAAGACTGGAGTGGTTGGTAACTGAGTTGGGGATTGAGTGCCGTGATGTGAGGTGTGTGTATATATATATATATATATATGTGTGTGTGTGTGTGTGTGTGTGTGTGGGGATCGAGTTGCACGCCGCAACAAGCCTTATGGCTATATATATGTGGATCGGGTTGCATGCCGCAACAGGCCTTATGGCTATATGTGGATCGGGCTACACGCCGTAATATATTGTACAATGCTGAGTGACTCAGTGTGCTGAGTATTGAGCATGGTGAGAGAGAATACAAGGCAGTGAGTTTGAGTACTCTGAGAGTGTGAGCACATGAGTTCATCACTGAGATACATTGCATTTGACATGCATACTTGCAATACATTCCCTTATGCTACCCGATTTTGGTGACGTTCATGATTTCACCTGTATATTGTCATGTAGGTATAGAGATGTATTTTTGTCATGCTATCATAAAATGAAACATCTTATTTATTGTTGAAAGGTTTTTGGAGAAATGACAGTTTTCAAAATTACTCATATGTTTTTGGGGTTTTCGGCGAAAGGTTTGGAATTTACTGCTACACTTGAAAGGCATGTCTATTTTTCTGTAACTGCAAACGAGTTGGGCATCTTACCTCTGAGTTATTTTCATGTACCCTTTTATTAATTTGTTATGAACTGTTGCTGGTTACTGGAGATGGACTCTGACCCTTGTCTCAGCTCATCACTACTTTCAATCTAAGGATATGTTTGTTACTTATTGAGTATATGAGATCAGTTGTACTCATACTACACTTCTGCACCTTGCGTGCAGATGTTGGATGCTGATGTTGCTACATATGGCGGGAGCTGGATCAGAAGATGTACCTGCATTTCAGTTATGGCTATCACTAGTCCTTGGTAGCATTTGTAAAGAAAATTAAATCTTAGACCCTCATGATTTTTAAAACCAGTCCTTGGGAAACTCTTTGTGTAATAGTTCAGTTGTATTATCATTTTTCTCTTAATAAATATCATTTGAACTGGTTTATTGTTAGTTAGCTTACCTAACAGGTTGGGTTAGGTGCCATCACGACTAGTTGGATTTTGGGTCGTGACTGAGAGTTGACTTTGAGGATATCAGACTCGGATTGTGGTTCCGGGAATTGGAATAGCTTCGTTACGATATTATGGGACTTGTGTGAAAAATTTGAATTCATTCCGTGTTGATTTGATATGTTTCGGCACGAGTTTTGGAAGTTGAAAAAATGTTCAAAGTTCATTAAGTTCGATTCGAGAAGCGATTCGTCATTTTGATGTTGCTATGCGTGATTTGAGGCCTCGATTAAGTTCGTGTTATAATATGGGACTTTTTGGGATGTTCGGACGTGGTCCCCAAGGGGCTCGGGCGTTTTTTGGATCGAATTCGGATAATTTTCCTTTATTTTTGCATTGTTGGTTCTGCTGAGCATCTGGTTTCCTTGTTCGCGATCGCATAGGATTAATCATAATCTCGTATAGTTGTTTGATGGCTAGGGAGAAGTTGTTCATCATGTTCGCGTAGGTTGCTGCAGAGTGAGTATCGCGTTCCCGCAAGTATGCACGCGTTCGCGTAGTGATTTGGGCTGAGCTGGGCAGAGGCTGGTTTCTCCTTCGTGTTAGCACTGATTGTGTTGTGAAGTTCAGATGCATGTGGTCATCGCGTTTGCATGGATAGTTACATGATCACGTAGGGTAATTGTAGGGAGGAAGTGATGGTGGTTCTTCGCATTAGCGAAGGTTGATCTGTGATCACGGAGGGTAATTCTGGGCAATGCATCTTTCTTCTTTGTGATCGCGATGGTATTTTCGCGATCGCAATTCATTAATTCGCCCAGTAATTATAAAGTACTCTATTTCGGAGGTTTCGGCCATTTTTGCATATTTGGAGCTATGAAGCTCGGATTGAAGCGATTTTTGAGGCGATTTTCACCATATGGATTGGGGTAAGTGTTCTCTACTCGGTTTTGATTTTATTTCATGAATCTATCTTCGTTTTGTCATTTGATTGAGGATTTCAAGAGAGAAATTGGGGGTTTTGGTCTAAAGTTTCATAGAATAAATTTTCGAGATTTGAACATCGATTAGGAGTCGGATTTGAATGGAACTAGTATGGTTAGACATGTAATTGAATGGGTTGTCGGATTTTGTGAGTTTCATCGGGTTTTGAGGCACGGGCCTGGCTTTGACTTTTTGGTTGACTTTGGGCTTTTGATTAAAGGTTCGACCTTTATCATTTGGAATTGTTTCCTTATTTGAGTTGCTTTTGGGTAGTTTCGAGCCGTTCGGAGGTCGGTGCGCATGGGATGGCTTTTTTGGAGTATCCTTTGGCTTGCTCGGTATCGTCACAACATCCGACAAAGAGAAATTATGGTCGTGACAAGTTGGTATCAGAGCTCTATGTTCACAGTTGCTACGAGTCATAAGCGAGATTAGTGGAGTCTTATAGATCGGTACGGAAACGTCTGTACTTATCTTCGAGAGGCTACAGAACTATTAGGACAATTTCACTTCCTTCATTCCTATCATGTGAGTTTATTGATCTCGGAATTTTAACCCTTGTCATTTTATTCTCTCACAAGTGGCGAAGACACGAGCTGCAGTTACCGATGACACTGACCCAGAGCCGGTATTGCTAGGGGCCGGGGCAGAGGCAGAGGCTGAGGCTGAGGAGGAGTACGTGCTACAACTTGAGCACCTGTTAGAGTAGCCGTTGAGGAGCCGCCAATAGCTTTTGTTGGGGGATAGGCACCTGAGGAGCCTGTCGTGACCCAAGGATTTTAGGAAACTTTAGCACAGTTCCTGAGCATGTTTGTTACATTGGCCCAAGCGGGGTTAATTCTAGTTGCACCAGCTACTTCACAGATCGGGGGAGTAGATCAAACTCCCGCCGCCCATACTCCAGAGCAGCGAGTCCATATCGGTCAGGTTCTATGTGTCATGCCGACACAACCCGTTGTCCCAGTTCGCCCGTGGTTAGGGCAGCAGCATATGAGGAAGAACATCTTAGACTTGCAAGGTTCAAGAAGTATTACCCTCCTACTTTCAATGGTTTGGCTTCAGAGGATGTGCATGGGTTCCTAGGGGAGTAATATCGTATTCTTTGTACTATGGGTATTGTGGAGACGAGTGGGGTTGCTTTTGCTACAGTCCAGCTTAAGGGAGTGACATATCAGTGGTGGCGAGTGTATGAATTGGGTAGTTCGATCGATGCAACTTCACTTTCATGGACTCAGTTTTTAGAAGTGGTCTTGAGAGAGTTTGTTCCCCAGATCCTTCAGGAAGCGTTGCACGCGGAGTAGAGCAGTTGCGCCAGGGCGCTATGTCGGTATCAGAGTATGCCGTTAGATTATGTGATTTGTCCAAACATGTACCTATTTTGGTTTAAAAAGTTAGAGAGCGAGTCCGCATGTTCATTAGGGGCTCAGTCATGATATTCGGTTCAGCATGGCTCGGGAGTTGGAGTCGGATGTTCTATTTCAGCAGGTGGTAGAGATCGCTCGCCGATTAGAGGGAATGCAGGGTCAGGAGAGAGAAGGCAGGGAGGCTAGGAGGCCTCGTAAACCGGAGAGACCTATTGATTCCTATTTTAGAGGCAGGGTACCGCATTGTAGAGGTTTTGTGGGTCAGCCAGTTCAGTTTGCACTTCAGGCTTCGCATGGTGTTTCAGGTAGAAATAGGTCTCAGGGTACCGGTACCAGAGAACTTCCACAGCCACGTCAGCGGAGAGGTTGGTTGAGTGTGGATATATCAGCCACAAGGTGAGAGATTGTCCCAGACTCCAGACAGATGTGTCACAGCGGGGTATTCAGGCTATGAGTTCTGCTTATCAGGGTGAGTCCTTCTATTTTACTTCACATATGGGTGAGTTTGTGATCTTGTACTCTGCTTATGTGTTTACCCCTGTTGGGAGATTTTATAGTGGTAGCTCGTGTTCATCGTTTTGTTTTTATTCATTATTGTGAGTTATGAGACTAGAAGTGACTTTCCGCTACCTAGTACGGTAGGTTCTGATATGATTCTGAGTGATTGGTTATGATTTGTGATTTAGATGCTCTACCAGGGTGGAAGTTCAGCATGTGTTGTGATTTTGTTAGCGGAATTGAACTAGTGGAAGGTTTCGGTTGGTAAGATGAGCATTCTACTTGTGAATTTAGAGCTGAGGATGGGATCCTCACGTTTTCAAGTGATTTGATATGTTTGAGCAGGGCTACGGATCGGTGGAGTTATATTAGGATGAGATCCTTGTGATTTATTTATATGCTTCGATTCTCTCTTTGTGAAATTGATTCGTAGTCTGATAGGAAGTGGTGCCTGTCGGGCTTGTTTGATAGTTCTCTTATGTGTTTCTCCTTACATATTTAGTCATGTTCGTGCGGTGCTTATTGAGTTTTAGCTTGCGAGGTGTGTGCCCTGGTGGCATTAGATGTAACTTGTTGATTCGGGGGAATAGTTACGAGATCTTCATGTTACTTGCATCGTTTTCAGTGTTGTGAAGGTTTGAAACCGGGTTATAGCTGATATGAGGCTAATTGCTAGTACTGATTTGATTATGGGCAGCTAATGTGGCTAGAGTTGTTGTTTAAGGCATATGTGTGATGTGTTACGTTGTGTGGTTGCACCTGGTAGGTGTAGGCATAAGTTGTTGCTGCTGGATGAGGTTGGTATCATGTGTTGATGTTGGAATCGGGTTTTTTGGAAATGATTAGATGATGAGAAATTTGGTTCTAAGGTTTGCCAGTATGGGTGGAAGGAATAATAATCACTTGAGATGGTGTTGTCGGGCCTATGTGGATTGGAGTGACGTAGAGTTACCTGCGAGTATATGTATAATAAGTACATTCAATGATTTGATGACATCAGAATGGTACTGGGCACGTTCAAGGACGAACATTTGTTTATGAGGGGGAGAATGTACCGACCGGACTGGTTGTTTTGGGAATTAGCACCCCGTTCGACGACTTAAGGTCTCGAGAAGCTTCGTAATGTGTATTATGACTTGCGTGTGTGGTCGAAATTAGTTTTCAAATGATTCGGGATTTAATTGAAAGAACATTTCTTATTTTTGAAGCTTTAATGAAAAGAGTTGATCGGAGTTTGATCCTTGAGGAAACAACTCTGGAATGGAATTTTTATGGTTTAATAGCTTCGTATGATGGTTTCGGACTTAGGCGTATGTCCGAATTTGCATTTGGAAGTCCGTAGGGAAATTTGGCGCATTTTGGCGAAAGTTGGAAGAGTTGGAGCTTTGAGACCACGAAGCGATACCTCGGGAGGGCTCTGGTTGTCATTTCCCCTTTTCTGTGCACTTGTCTTTGGTTGTTGTTTTCCTTAGCATACTATTAATTATTTTCCTTCGTGTTGCACTATTTCCTCAGGTCTATGTAGCTAATCTTGTTGTGCTGGTCGTTGCTTCAAACTTCATTGTTGTTTTTGTTACACTATACATTTTGTGGTGATCGTTTTTTATGTGCCATTCATTGACTCTACTCTTATTTGTTGACTGAAATTATGGTAGAACACTTGCACAAGCATACACGTAGTTAAATCACCCATATCAGTTTTAAAAGGTGAATCCTGACGACATTAACCATTATACGTACTCTTGTCTTCTTGCCTTCTATGTGAGGAGTGTTCTATTGGCATGCCAGTCATCCGTGCAGTTATGAGTTGTAATGTGAGAGCAATATGGCAAGTGATTAGGGTTCATGAATTGGGACCCATGAGCTATGATTATAAGGTTCGGTACCTCGTGGAAATGCTTGAACATATCTGGTGTGAAAGCGGTTGTTCTTATTGAGTTGTTGTTGGTTTCCCTTTATTTGGTTTCCCCGGACTTACACTGTGATCAATTACTTTACAACATTATTACCTGACTGCTTCCTGTTGAATATTGTTGTTACTTAGCTTTATATTAATATTGTTTCTCTATTAGTTCATCTACACACTTGTTCAGGTTGTTTAGTCTGGTAGGTGTCTTGACTGTCCCTCGTCATTACTCCACCGAGGTTAGTCTTGATACTTATTGGGTACCACTGTGGTGTACTTATACTATACTTCTGCACATTTTTGTGCAAGATTCAGGTGCCACAGTTGTTGTTGATTATTAGCTGGCTGGTCGAGCTGTGGAGACTCAAGGTAAACTTGTCGTCGCATTCGCAGGCCTCGGAGTCACCTTTTGATATTTTCATTGTAATGTTTAATTCCATTCCGTACAGTTGCATTAAGGGATTTTCTAGCAAACTCAGTAGAGCTTATGACTTGTCCTACCAGTTTTGGAAATTGTAAGTTATGTATAAAGATTTACATTTCATATTTATCATTGAGGGTTGAATTCTTCTATTAATTTAGTAATTGTTAGGCTCACTTAGTCTTAGAGACTAGGTGCTGTCACGACATCATACGGAGGAAAATTGGGGTCGTGACACTTTAATTCCTTTCAACTTCTTCTTTTTTTTATTTAATTTTTTCTTGATACTTCTTTTTGTAATTTTTAATTTGTACTTCTTGTATGCACATGTCTCTGGACGTGGTAATTTGCTGCATCTTTCTTTAACTTCATATTTCTTGCAAAGAAACACAAAAATTAGCAATAAAATGTGAAGATAATAATTCATTTATTGCATGATATTTTTTTCTTATCATCTACCCTCTACAACTACAAATAGAGGGGTTACATAACTCTCTAGAGAACATTCCGAGTTGTTGAAGAGCATTCAGAAATTGGTGAAGACATCCTCAAATAGAGAGATCAATCATGAACCGCGAAGTTCTTCAATATGAACAGAGTGGTAAACAAAGTTCTTCTCAGAGATCAACCCAAAATGACTAAGTGCTATACGACTTTCTTGATGATTCAGGAAATGCGCCTCTCAAGCCCTCAAATTATGGAGAAATTTAGAGAGAAGAATCAAGGAAATACGCAGAATAGTAATCACAAATATTAATCGATAAATCTCTTTTTTCATATTTATTTTTGTTGTAAATTATTTCCTGTACTATGGAATTTATAGCAACCAATTTTTGGCACACCCGATGAGTTAAGTTTTGCCTTTCATCTCTTCCTCTTGCAAGTTGGAAACTAAGAATCTCTAGATCAATTACTGCAATGTCTTTCTCAAGTGCGATAATGTTCCATATATGGACTGTCACGACCCAAAATCCCAATCAACGGGTCGTGATGGCGCCAAACACTGCTTGCTAGGTAAGGCAACACTTAACCATAATAAGAGACACAACACTAACATATAGCATCATGACATAATAAATGAGAGTAAAAGATCCACAATACATAACGAGTCTAAACCAAAACAACTGTCAAATAAACATCAAAGATGGGTGTTACTGAGTACATGAGCTTCTAAAGATTTACTAAATACAAGGTCTGAATAACAAACAATACTGTCTGATACAATAAACAACAACAAGGATAAGGAATGACTCCAGAATCTGCGATTGAGAGTTCAGCGGTACCTCTAGTTTCCTCAGAAGTTCAAGCTATTCACCCCTCTAAACACTGCTAGGACCAATACCAAAATCTACGTAATAAGTGCAGAAGTGTAGTATGAATACAACTGACTCATTGTAATCAGTAAGTGTCGAGCCTAACCCCGACGAGATAGAGGCGAAGCTAAGACAAGATACTCACTATATAAATATGTGCAGTTAAATAACAAGAGAAATAACGAGAGTTATAACAAATAAGATAACAAGTGAAATAACAAGCAATATAAAAAGAGAGAGATCACGAGTGAGATAACAAGAGTAATAGCAAGAATAAAAACTGTGAGGAATAGTGAAAAAAATAACCAAGGGAAATAACGACTATATTTCCTAAAGTAACGTAATCAAGCCTTTCACAACACCTCAAATCCAAAAGAATGACAAGACAACCACGAAACAACATAGCCAAATCCTCAATCAGCATAGTAAAAGCAATGAATTAAAATATATCATATCAAATAGCACGGCAACACCCTTCATGCATTTTTCTGTCATCCTCACAAGCACAGAGACACCCTTTGTGCATAATCACGCTTACTCACAAGTACCAAAACACCCTTTGTGTAATAGTAATAATATGAAGAACCACAATGTTACAACCCCAATTTCCCTCCGTAGGATGTCATAATGGCACCTGGTCTCTACGACTAGGTAAGCCTAACAGTTAATAATAACCTGACAGAAATAATCAACAAAATATTAAAAAAAGGCTGAATCACTAATATAAACTCCTAAAATAGAATCTTAACAAATACTTTCCCAAAACCAGTAGAACTGTTTCATAAGCTCAATAGAGTAAAACTAGAATATCTTCTACATCATTGTCAGAAAGGAAATACAAGGAGAAGTAAGGATATGAAGGTGACTCTGAGGCCTGCGGACGTAGAGCAAATATACCTTGAAGTCTCCAAAAGAAGCTACTCAAATCAACTCTAGCGTCCGGCACGGGCAGACGTACCTGGATCTGCACAAAAAGATGTGCAGAAGAGTAGTATGAGTACAGCACAATGGTACCCAATAAGTATCAAGCGTAACTCTGGTAGAGTAGTGACGACGCCAGGCCAAGATACCTACTAGGATATAATAAACAGAATAAGAACTTATTAACAAGGAGTATTGGAAAGCGGAGCAGTAAGTAATATGAAGCAAGTACTAACATGGACTAATGAAATGATGGTAAGCATAGAGGTAACACAAGGGAAGCAATTGAAAGAACCACAATGTTCATACACGGACAATAACAGGTAGAACAATGAAGAAGAAAACAACAAGAAGTGCTTCCACCAAATAACTCTTTAAAACACGAGATAAACAACACGAATCACAACGAGGTACCGCCTCGTGTACAAAAGAATCACAACTGAGATACCGCCTCGTGTACATGCCAAAATCACAACCGTGGTACCGCTTCATATTCACAATTCACAATCTCAATCACAATCCTTCCTTATACTGCCGTGTGAGCCTACATTTAAATAGGTTGTGAAAACAGTTTTCCCGAAATAGCTATACGCACTTTAGCGTACCTTATGACGCCGTGTGACTTCACATAGTTCTCCTACAAGCAACACACACATAATTCCCACCTTGTACTGCCGCATGCATTAACCCCAAGCCTTATACCGCCACATGATGGGACCATCTTTTCAACTACATCGGTTAACTCTAATTCCATATTTTTCTTGGCATCACCAACAAGGATGGAGTTGGTTGGCGGATGTTCAATTCTTGATTCCTCAAAATAAAGCTCACTTTTTTCCTCGAAGTTGGACTTTTCTTCAACTCTTTCCACACTCTCTAGTTGGTGGGCATAATGAGCCTTAACCAATATTTTCATTTGATCTTCCAAGGTGCGGATATTCTCATCATTTTGAGTTAGTACTTGTTTCAAGTCCTCGAGTGCCAAGTTGTGCTTCTCCTCATTTTAGAGAATGGCCTCCAACATGAGCATCATCCTCTCATTTTGAGCATTTGAGAGTTTTTCTTGGTTTTGATCAAGTGCCAAAGAAGGATTTTGGGTTTCAACCTCTAAGGAAGGTTCTTGGATATCATTCACTCCCGAGGCTTTTTGGACCTCTAAAGTTTCAAGCATTTCTCCTATTTGTGAGTTTAACCTTTCAAGCACCAAATTATTTTGGAGACTATTTTTCAAAAGCTCCTCCAAGGCATTTTGCTCTTTGTTTTCTCCTTCAAGCAGGCATTCTATCATGAGCTTGAACTCTCCATTTTGACCATGCTCACTTTCTTCCACTTCCATATCCCTATAATTATCATCACAAAAAGAAGACTCATCATAGCAGGGGTTGGGGGAAGGGAAGGGAAGGACAAATAATCATAATTAGTCCAATGACCATTTTGACCACCACACTTATCACAAATACTCCACTCATCGGTTTGAAATTGCGCATAATCCGGCCCCCGGAGAATTTAAACAATTTTGCCACGAGTGTGGTCGTTCATTATAAGGACAAGGGTCATAAGAAAATTAACAAGAAAAAAAACAAGAAAAATAAACAAAGATAGAAAAATAATTACACAAGTATTCACACGTTTGAACCAAAGCATATATGCTTACTTATCAAACAACCTAAATACGCCAAATTGTTCCCCCGCAATGGCGCCAATTTTGATAACGTCCAAATCCACTACTAAAAAGTAAATGGACACGTTCGCATGCAATATAATATACCCAACTATGAGTCAGGGTCGAATCCCACAGAGAACAATATGTAGGCGATTAGGCATGTAAGAGAATTATCACTTATTATGCTAAGCCAAACACTTAAAAGGGTTTTGAGAAAATATTAATGTCTAAATGCAAAAATATAAACTAACCAAGAAAGCAAGTAAAATGATCAATGGCTACAAGCATGGATGCAATGGGAATTACACTCAAGTAACGATCCAATGTATTTCACGATTTTACAAATATGAACGAGCTTATGTTAATTAGCCTCGGGTAATAATTCTATATTAGCTTCTTCCGAAGACCAACAAGACTTTCTAATTGAATTATCCCTAAAACAATTAAGAGATTAAGCACACCTGAATATGGCTACAAGTAGTTTAATCCTATCCCTCGGTAGAATTTATAAAGTGAGGGTTAACACCTCAAGTTCTTGTTAATTAATCTTTCCCAACCCTAAATTATCTTTTCCAAAATTAATTCGAAGTTAATGGGCGAGTCCTAGGGTTAGCTAATCCCTTTGGAAACATTAAAGAACAAGAATTATTGAAGAAACAATAACTCACTTCATAATAAATAAAAATCGTTCAATACATAAATATTTAATTCCACACTTTAAATATGAATATACCCATAAACAAGATTCAAGTTTTGGAAAAAATACTACACCCTTAGATATTAAATACAAACCAAGGAAATGAAGAAATTAACATAAACGGGTAAGAAATTCTCAACCAAAAGCTTCAAATCTTAAGACCCAAGTGCGTGTGCAAGAACCCTAGCTCTCAAACTTGTGTTCACTAGTCAATAGACTGAAAAATAAGCCAAAGATATGCCAAAGATGAGCTACGTCGTGTATTTGTGGGTTTAGTACTGAGAAAATATGAAATGGCTAAGTTTCCCAGGTCTGATGCCCGTTGGCTGCACCTGCAGAAGGATCAACGCAGGTGTGGCTCCGTAGATGCGGAATGACACAGATGCCATGATGGGTAAATATTTTAATTTCCGCAAAAGCGGTACATGAAGCACAGAAGCGCATACACAGGTGCGGATTTTATGCACAGACGTGCTTCCGTAGATGCGGCCTTTTACTCGCAGATGCGAGTTCACAGATGCGGAATAAGTGAAGGAATTTGCACTTCTTTAACTCTTTTTTGCTCAATTCCACTACAATTGACTTCAACTCTCTTCATGACATCATTTACCTGAAAATCTAGCAATACACACCATAAACAATCTCATATTATAATTAAAGGACACAAAAACTAAAGAAAAGAGACTAAAATAAACGGTAAAATAAAAATGACTCTAGTTCGGGGGAAAAAGAGGGTGTCAAAATTAGGAAAATATTGCAAGTTGGGAGGCAATTATGTCATTCCAAGCGTTTTTCAACTTTGGATTTGTATGATGATATGGGATTGAACCATGTGAATCCATATGGGAGTGCAAAGAAGAAAGACAGGAGCCATATATCTTGCAATTTGCATATTCAAGAACGAAAAATGACATCCCTCAAAAGAATGCCATGAAATGCAATACGAAGAAATTAAAGTTTGGTTTGAATATCTACTTATCACCCTCCGTTGCTCATGGTCACAAGCTTGATTCCAAGTTAGGTGCCCAATTCATATCTTCCAAGTGAAGGGAAAAGTGGTAAAGTTGATTCCTGTCATGCCACGATGTTAAATGCGACGCTTGGTGGGAGGCAACCTATTATTTTCAAAATTGGAAGTCGTTTTTGAAATTTTATTTTTTTTTAGAGTAGTTTAATATATTGTTTTTGACTATTCTACAAAGTTTCAGATATTTTGGAGTTGAATTGAGGAGTTTGAGGTGTTGGAGTGAACAAAAATATTGGCTGCCCAGTCTGTGCATCTGTCATCTGGTGCATCTGCATCTGTGGAACTTTGCTCGCAGATGGGGCCTCGTAGAAGTGTCAAATGAAGTGCAGATGCGGAAATATGTTGCTAGCCAAAAAAGCATAGGTGCAGAAGCGGTCAATAACTCGCAGATGCGACGTGTCGGTAATTTTAAAGAGTCAATAGGTTCTTCAGTAGGTAAAATTCAAAACCCTCATTCCCCAAATCTAACTCCTCTCATATCTCACATTCATCTCCACTACTCTACATCTCCATTGCTCTCGATTTCTACTGCTCTCACAAAAGACAATCAAGTACTCGTCTTCGTCCCCCTGTCAGATGCTCTCTTCTCTCCTTTTTCTTCTTCTTCATCTCTGTTTATTTTCTCCATGGCTGTGTTTCCCACAACCCTTGTTTTTCCTTTTTGATCATTGTAAGCTTTAGGGGTGAGGGAAATTGGTTGAAAGTGTGTTTGTCTGTGCTGTTGATGATGAAAAACAACTGGAGAAATTTGAGTACCAAATTGCTTCAAAGAATCAAAAATCACTCTATGCTTGTCATATGTTCGACAAATTGTCTGAAAGAAATCTTGTTGCTAAGTACTTTAAAATTTTGTTTAATCAAGTCGTGTAATCTTGTAAAGCACAAATTCAGAAGTATTGAGTAAGAACTATGTACCAAAAACGTGATTTAAATTGAAAAGAGTCGGCAGTCTCTAGGCCTCTGATGAACACTGCTGAAGTGGAATAAGGGCTGCGTGCGCAGCCTCGCACCTGCAATGCCTTTTCCGCAGATGCGATTTATGGTCAGTTGTGAAATTTTAGAGAAGCGAAGAAGTCTCCGCATTTGCGGAGCTGCACCTGCGATGAGTTTCCGCAGGTGCGATAGCTGGCAGAATTGTGCAATTCTAGTAACTTTGCAACTGGAGCTTCCGAAGCCCGTTTGGCTCAATTGTTTGGCCTAGTTTATGTGCTTTTATTGCTTATCATGACTCTAATGCCCGACTAACATTGTTTTTATTTTTTAAGGTACTTTGAGCTAAAAATTGATCCGAACATGACCGAAAATACGGCGCTTGATCACGAAATTGAAGAAGTGGCTGAGGATTTGAACTATGATACCAGCAGAATCATGTCTACTGATTGTCAAAACCAGTATTATGATAATCTCCTCACGAAGAAGCTCAAACTTAAGAAAGGAATTGCCGATGACTAAATGCCGAGCTCCTTTCGGATTTCCATGGCCTGCTTATTCAAGTAGCTGGACCTGCTTCATCCCCACTCTATGCAAGGCCAATGAGGAGTGGGTGCGGGAATTTTACGCAAACTTAAAGTGTACATATTTCCAAAATCATGAATTTACAATAAGGGGAAAGATGTGAAATTTGGAGTTGAAGAGATAAATAATGTCTATGGGCTTCAAAATCATCCGCTCGAGCCAATGCGAAAAAGAGATATATGCGACAATGGTGATTGGCTAGTCTCAAAGCTTTGTCCTACAGGTCAAACAGTGACTTGGGCTAAAAGGAAAACATGTATCAAATGTTGTGATTTCACGGCTGAAGCAAAAATGTGGTTGTATATCTTTGTGAGCAAAGTGTCTCCTTGCAAGAACATGTCTGATGTCACATACACTAGGGCCTTGATAATTGCTTGCATCCTCGATGGAATTCCAGTGAATATTGGTTACTACATCGTTTAGGAGCTGAAGGAGTATGTGCTTCAAGGTGGCTCGACATTGATCCAACATTGATTACAAAGTTGTGCTGGCGGGCACAGGTTGAGAAATGGGATGGAGATCATTTGATACCGGCGGATAAGCCCTTTCACCCATTGAGAGTGACAAGAGAAGGCAATGTGCTAACGAGCAAGAGGAGGAAAATGGGGATTGCTATAGGTGAGGGGTCCTCCTCATAAGCTACTCAGGCCGAGGGACTATTTGGGATGCTAATTCCTAGCTTGCCTCCATTCGTGACTTAGTGTTACAGCTCCCTAGTGAGCCCTCCCACTCCCAGCCTATGCCCGACTATTTTATCAGGAAAGAAATGAAGACCTACCTGGAGGCCCAGAAAAAGCAGGCAGAGTATCATGAGAAGTTAGCAACTTGTGTTTGCAGGATCGAGCCAGCCTATGGCAATATGGCCAAGGCACATCTAGATCTTCAGTCATACTTCCAAAAGGAGAAAGAGACAAATAAGAAGAAGGGAAAGTTCATGATAAAGATGTGGAGAGGCATCAAGGCCATCTTCAAATGGGGGCAGCTAAACAGGAAGATACTTGCGGAGGACAAAGATGATAGTTAAGAGTATTCCTTCTTGTCAAATGCTGCTGATGCTGATACCGATGATGATGAGACCGAGAGCTCTACACGGCAGTGATGAGCCTTTTCCTGCAGTCTGCTAGTCTGATGCAGACCTCAGGGAGACCCGCAAACTACTCATTTTATTCTGATACTGTGCAGGTGAGAATGCAGTGTTTTTAGTTGGGGTTGTCTTTAGGGAGTATACTTTATTTGTACATTGATGCTGACTTGTGCTCTTGCTGGGCTTATGCTTTTGTATGGATATTTTGTGCCCTTGCCGGACTTGTTTTACTATTGTTTTTCATGTGCTCTTCCGAGCCTAGTTTGTGAATTGGTGATATATTTACGGATTAGTCTCTTTTGTTATTCTATTTGTTACTTTTATTTATTTATTTATTTTCTTTAGTAGTTTTCAATTTATATATTTTTTATCTCTTTAGTAGTAATATACTTTTCTATAAATTTCTTGAGCTTTCTTCATGCTACAGTTCTTTCTTGAGGAATATTTTTGTGTTGAACTGGGTGGCTTTTCCCTATGATGAATGGCGTGACAACTTTCTTAAGGGAATTAGTCTTGTTTTGTTATGGGTGGAGACTTTTGGATTATTTGGTACTAATAAAATTAGTCTCTTGTATGTGAAGTGTGAATTAAGAATACCTCTCTGTTGGTTGTAAATTGAAAATGTAAGTTGTATGTGGAAGAATCAGTTTTGTGATAATATTATGGCTCATTTTGTGACTATTTTCTCACTAGTTTGCATGATATTGCTCTATTAATTCTTATTAAGAAGTGAAATTGATTCGTCTTGATTAGTTAATGTGCCATGCGTGTTAGTTATTGTTAAAAACAATTCTCGTGTTTGATTTTATCATTTAGAACTTGCCTGGTTGGTCTTTCAATGCTAATGTTAATTATGTTTGGTTGGAGGGATGACCTTAGGAATTCTTTGTGATCTTTGAAAAAGCCTCTTTAGCATTTCGAGCCTACCGTTTCATAAATATTATCTAGTTAACCCTATTTGATCCTTTAATATTTTCTTTGGATACCTCATTATAAACCTTTACCCTTTTGTGAAATAATTCCCTTTTTCGAATCTGTCCATCCTTGAATGTTGAGAATGAGGCTAAAAGCCTAAGTTTTGGGTGTTGGTGTTCATTGGGAATAGGTGAATTTGTACATTGTGTGTAAAAGCAAATACCTCAAAGTTGTGATTAAGATACTTAAGCTCCAAAAGAAAAGCAAAAGATAATGTATGTATATATAGATTAAAAAAAAAAATAGAGTCTTGAGAAAACCAGGGAGGTACTTTAAGGCAGTTCTATGTTGGTAACTGGAGGTCAAATAAAGGCTATGTGGTTTAAAAATAAGCAAAGTGCAAAAAGAAAGACAAATGTGAGTAGTGTTCAAGGAGGGTGTAGTCACTTGTATCCCAAATGCTTATCCTACCCTTCCCTAAACCTATATTACAAGCTTAAAATGTCCTTATGGGATCTTCAACCGAATGTTCTTAAATTGGCGGCGAATTAAAATAAGGGCATGCTTATGGCATTATAGTTGTAACACTTGAAATTCATTGTTGAGAGTGAGTGTCTTTGTACATTTTTCCCTATGTTGTTATTGTAGAGATGGTGATTTTGGGACTTTCTTTCGTGTGAGGGCACATGGATTATAATTGATTGGTAAATTTGATCGATTCCAAATTGAGTAAATTGAGCATATGTAGTAGACTAGTACTTTTGAGTCACTTCTAGAGGCTTGGTTGGTGTCACTTGATTATTTTGAAACCCCATTGCATTCTTGAAATTGAGTTTTAAATGAGGGAGTTGTTTGAGTGAAGTTCACATGCTTGAGTCTAATTATTAGTACTAACCAAGCCATAAGTGTTGTGCTTAATTGGAGAATGTGATTTGAAGATGATAGTGATGCTAATTGAGCTTTATATTGTAGAGCCTCATTGAGTTTTTGGTTTTGATTTGCTTGAAGACAAGCAAAAGCTTTAAGTTGGGGGTGTTGATGAGTGGTGATTTTACCATTTATTTTAGCCTATTTTCATTAGTTTTAGTGTTCTTTAATTATAATATGAGGTTGTTTATGGTGTGTATTGGTAGATTTTCAGGTAAATGATGTCATAAAGAGAGTTACAGTCAATTTAAGTGGAATTGAGCAAAAAAGAGTAAAAGAAGTACAAATTCCTTTAGTGATTCCACATCTGCAGAACTCTGTTCGCTTCTGCGAGTAGAATGCCGCATCCGCAGAAAATGCCAATCTTCAGCTAAAATTGCATCTGCACTTGGTCATCCGCATCTGCGCATAAATTCCGCACCTCCATATGCGCTTCCACGCTTCATAGACCGCTTATGCGAAAATTAAGATATCTACTTTCACGACCCGAATCCCAAACCTGGTCGTGATGACGCCTCTCGTGAAGACAAGGCCAGCCAATTCGAACTATAACTCGATTTAAGCAGTTATTACAGTACTTACATATTTTAATAACAGCAAACTGCGGAAAAATAGCTAACCATCCCGACAACAGCCCAAACCGGGGTGTCACAATGTCATGAGCAACTAATGAAATCCTAATAATAAGACTACTATTACAATATCTCTGGCACAAATGTTTGAAGAATGTGAAAACAACAAGATAAAAGAGATACGGGGCTGCGGACGCCAACAGCTACCTCGTAGTCTCTGAATCACCGCTCTGACAGTCGTAGTCAATGCCTTGAAGCGGAATCAATAACGCCTGAATCTGCACACATGGTGCAGGGAGTAATGTGAGTACTTCCAACTCAGTGAGTAACACATATAAATAATTACTGAAAGTAAGAAAACACGTAAAGCACAAGGCAATGCATAATGAAGCAGTAAAACATTATTTGAAAACAGTAAATCAGTGAGAAATCAAGCAAAATCTTCCCAGCTCTGGTTACCAGTTGCCATTATTACCAACTATAACATCCCTGGGCTCAGTATCATTTAAAAATCACGCCCCTCGGGCAATATCACAGAACAGTATCATCTCCCCAGCTCTAGTTACCAATTGCCATTGTTACCAATTGTAACACCACTGCGCTATATTTCCATATCACAACGGATACCCTGCGCTCACTGGGGGTGTACAGACTCCGGGAGGGGCCCCTTACGGCCCAAGCACTATATCATATCTTGTGGCGGCGTGCCACCCGATCCTATTTACATCATATCTCGTGGTAGGCGTACCACCCGATCCCTTTTACATCATATCTAGTGGTAGGCGTACCACCCGATCCCTTTTACATCATTTAAAATGTCATTTAAATCTCAAAACTGAGTAAAAGTGATTGAGTTGTAAATCAATGGAAAACAACATGATTGAGTTCAAGTAATGAATCAAAACAGTGAGGAAACAGTGATAAATACCCCTGAAGGGTTCAAATAACCGGCGCGAAGCCCAAATATGGCAATCAGCCCAAATCATGATGATATCAAAGAAGTTTCAATCAAATATGTAGTAAAATCATCAATCGGGACGGACCAAGTCACAATCCCCAGTAGTAAACGACCCCACGCTCATCATCGAGCGCGTGCCTCACCTTAATATAGCACTACATGTGCAATCCGGGTTTTCAAACCCTCAGAACATCATTTACAATCACTACTCACCTCAACCGGCTAAATTCTTAGCCCGCGACGCCTTTGCCCTTTGAATTGGCCTCCACGTGCGTCGAATCTATCCAAAATTAGAACTAATACATCACAATATGCCGGGGTAACAAAGCCCACGCAAAAACAATAAATAAATACTAAGAAATCCCGAAATTAGCAAAACCCGAGCCCCGGGCCCACTTTTCGAAATTCAGTAATTTTCACCTCAACGGGGTCCTCATCTCCTTACGAGTCCAACTATACAAAATTTATCGAATTCCTACCTCTGTTTGACCTCCAAGTCTTAAAATCTACATTTAAGGTTTTCCCACAGACTTTCCAACTTAAATCACCAATTACATACTATAATAGTAATAGATTTGGGTAAATTGACCAAGATTGAGTTAGGAACACTTACCCCAATGTTTCCCTTGAAAATCTCCCAAAAATCCCTTCAAAATTAGTTGCAATCCAAGTTCTATGGCCCCAATATTGTTTAAGATGGCCAAGGTCCCTTCTTTCAGGAATTTGTCCACGAAAATGTCCTTTGGATATAGTTTTTAAGGTTGATTTGCTGTGATTTTAGGGTGTTTGGAGGTGTTTCTCTTCGTGGGTAACGAAAATGGGTTTTTCATGGCAAATGGGTACTGATTTCTATTTATAAAGGGGTCGAAAATCGAGACAAAAACGCCCCTGTCAGGCCAAAGATGCGATCGCATATCTGTCGCATAACAGATATGCGGTCCGCATTTTGGACGCAACCATCGCAAATTGAACCCTAGCCTTCATCGCAAATTCAGTGTGAGGCATGGTTTGCGGTCCGCATTTCAAGAATGCGACCGCATTCTTGACCGCATTTTCGACATTGATTTTTGTCCAGAAATCTGTCCCGGTCTGCGGTCTCAGTATGGTGAAATGCGGTCCGCATTTCAGAAATGCGACCGCATTTCTGACCGTATTCTTGACACGAATCTTGCCCAGAAATCTATTGGAGTTTGCTATCTCATTGTGAGATATGCGAGCCGCATTTGAGAAATGCGACCGCATTCTCGGCTCTGGTTTTTTTGCAAATTTTTCTTCCAACGAGGAAATAGTCCGTTTAACCACCCAAAACTCACCCGAGGCCATTGGAACCTCAATCAAAACATGCCAACATATCTCATAACATTATTCAAACTTGTTCCAACCTTCGGAACGCTCAAAAACAACCTCTCAATGCCAAATTCGCGTCGGATTCAAGCCTAAGGATTTCAAAATCTTCTAAATCGCTCTTTTGATCTAAACCCAACCAAACCACATCCGAATAACCTAAAATTTTGCACACAAGTCCTAATTCACATATCGAAGCTACAACAACTTTCAGAATTCCATTCCGACCCTCGGATCAAAATCTCACCTATCAACCGGAAATCGCCAAAATTCTAACTTCACCAATTCAAGACTAATTCTACACCGGACCTCCAAAACAAATTTCGATCACACTCCTAAGTCATAAATTACCTCCCGAGACTAACCGAGTCGTTGAAATTCACATCCGAGCCCTCTAACTCATAAGTCAACATCCAGTTGACTTTTTACAACTTAAACCTTCTTGAAAGAAACTAAGTGTCTCATTTCTTACCGAATCTACTCTGAACGCAAACTATTCAACATGATTGCATAAAACACGGATGACGAAGCATAATAAGGTAGAGATGGGAGAAACGGAGCGGTAACTCATGAGACGACTGGCCGGGTCATCACAAAAATAGAGAAATTGCTTGTTGAATTAAGAGAATCTTCTGATATTACAGATAATGAAATGTCCGGCGACGAACAATTTAACAACATCCTAAAAGATGACTTAAATTCTTCTACTACATCTTCAGGGGAGTCTGACCAAGATGACCTCCCTCAGATCAATGTTCTCACGAAAGAACAAGATCTTCTCCTTGAAGTAATTGGTGATCTTCAAGATCATGAACTTAAAAAGGATTATTTAGGAAAACTTAAGACGGTCCTTAATAAGCCTTCAACACCCTCATCTTCAACTCTTCAAAATCATCCCCAGGTAGCTAATATCTATAACATTACTGATATTTTGAAGAGGTTTCCCTCTGATAATCCTAAGGTCTCAAAGGTGACCATCTCAGACCTTCAATTTGAGATAGCACACCTGAAGGAAGAAATTAGGGAAATAAAAGCAAGACAAGAGCTTGATAGACTTGTCCTCCAACAATTGTCAAAGAGGTTATACAGGCAGTTGCAACCTCTAACTAAGACGATGATAGAACAGAATCCTTCTTAAGACATCTTTCTTCTATAAGGATTCAGAAATACCATGATAGGATAACTCTCATCGTCAGTAAATCTTTTGTTTGGACTGGCATCGCTTTATTTGACACTGGAGCAGACAGAAGCTGCATCCAAGAAGGTGTCATTCCAACCAAGTTTTTCGTAAAAACCAAGGAACGCCTACGTGCCCCCAATGGTGAAAAACTTAAAATCACTTACAAACTTCCTTCTGTAAAGGTCATGACCTCCCCAGAGGAACCAATCTGCTTCATCCAGACTCCATTTCTCTTAGCAAAAGACCTTTGCAATGCAGTACTACTCCTTTGATTCAACTTTGCCAACCTTACCTGGTTACAAATAAAGGCATTCATGTGGATTATCCCACAAGCAATGTTCTCCTTCCTTTCCATAAGCCTCCAACTTATGCAATCATACATTTTTTGCAAATAAAGAAAAACAAATTATGTTCTTAAAAGAAGATGTAGCTTTCCAAAGAATACAGAAGCAGTTAACTGATTCTGTAATTTCTTCTAAAATTAAAAGTTTAGAAGCTAAGATTCAACAGGAGCTTTGTTCCGATTTGCCAATGGCATTTTGGAAACGTAAGAGGCACATTGTTGGGCTTCCTTACGAACCTGACTTTGATGAAAAAAAAACATCCTAACTAAAGCTCAACCCATTCAAATGAATCTCGAGCTTCCAATGCATTGTCAAAAAGAGATTAATGATCTCTTAGACAAGAAGATAATTTTCCCTTCAAAGTCTCCCTGGAGTTGTGCGGCATTCTATGTCAATAAAAACTCCGAAATTGAGCGCGGAGTCCCCAGCTTGGTTATCAACTACAAGCCTCTTAACACAGCACTTAGATGGATTAGGTATCCTATTCCTAACAAGAAAGACTTATTACAAAGAGTCTATGCTGCCACGATTTTCTCTAAATTTGATTTAAAATATGGATTTTGGCAAGTACAGATCGACCCAAAAGACAGGTACAAAACTGCTTTTACAGTCCCTTTTGGACAGTATGAATGAAACGTGATGCCATTCGGATTAAAGAGCGCCTCTTCTGAATTTCAGAAGATAATCAATGATATCTTTAATCCATATTTCGTTTTTGTTATAACTTATATAGACGGTATCTTAATTTTCTCAACAAACATTGACCAACATTTCAAACATCGAGGCATTTTCTTTAACACTATCAAAGAAAATGGATTAGCTCTGTCTAGAACTAAGTGCAGCTTATTCCAGACAAACATCAGGTTCCTTGGTCATAACATCTAGCAAGGGACCATTACTCCTATTCAGGGATCTCTCCAGTTTGCTGACAAATTCCCAGATCAAATCCTGGACAAGACACAACTTCAAAGGTTTCTTGGTTGTGTCAACTATGTTTGCGATTTCATTCCGGGATTAAGCATTCTGCTAAAGCCCCTTCACGACAGATTGAAAAAACCTCCAGTTCCTTGGACGGATGCCCAAGGCAATGCTGTCAAACAACTTAAGTTGAAAGTCAAGAATCTCTCTCTCCTTAGTCTCCCGGATCCATCTGCTTTCAAAATAGTATAAACAGATGCATCAGACATAGGATATGGTGGTATCTTAAAACAACTTAAAAATGATAAAGAGAGTATCACTGCTTTTACATCAAAGCACTGGAATAGCTCACAACAGAACTATCCAACAATTAGAAAAGAAATTTTGGCAATTGTTTTATGCATATCGAAATTTCAATCAGATTTATTAAACCAAAAATTTTTTCTTCGCATTGACTGCATGGCAGTTAAGTTTGTTTTGCAAAAAGATGTGCAAAATATTGCTTCAAAACATATTTTCGCCAGATGGCAAGCTATTTTATCAATTTTTGATTTAGATATTGAATATATAAAGGAAAGCTCAAATTCCATACCTGATTTCCTAACCCGTGAATTCTTTCAAGGCAGATAAAATGCCCAAAAAATCAAAGCCCCCGCGGTTAGCCTTACCAGCCCTGGAGGAAAAGCAACAACAGCAGGCTGCCACACAACAGCCTAAAGATGTTTCAATTTCTGCAGTTGTTCAACAACAACAAATAACAACAGCAGCTGCAAAAAAGCAGCAAACAACAGAAGCTGGACCAAGCAAGCCAAAATGTAGATCGCTTGCAGACTATGCCATGAGAGGCATCCCAATGGTGGTCTCATCACAGCCAATTCCGGCCAAAAAAATTTCAATTGCCCAACCTCGAAGATGGGCAGATATCGCCGAAAAAGAATCCTCTTCTGAAGATGATATTCAATTTGCACAGCTGCATGTTTCACAATGGACGGCTAAAGATTTTGAAAATTGGATACAACTCATGGGCCTTACTTCAAAAACACCCATGACTCCTCTCGACCAAGTGGAAGTGGCGAAGTCGATGGCGCAACTCCTTGAAGCAGCCGCCATATCTCCTGCCAGAACCATTTCACCTCCAATTTCAGTTGTGGTTGCAAAAAGCACCACACGTTCAACTTTAACCGTGGCTACTACAAGCACCACAAAGAAAGAAGTGTTGGTAAAAAACCCCCACTAAAGGACAAGTAATGGCCAAAAGCCCATTAAACAGAGCATAGTGCATTATGTGCCTAAGCAGGCACTTTCTTCACCCGTGCCTCAGCCAATTTCTTCAGTAGGTCCTTATTCGGGGGAACCTGAATATATTAAGAACGAGATGACTTACTCACTCGTCCAAACCGAGCCACATATTTGGGATTCTAACCCTCTAGTAGTAACCAAAAATATGCTCGACCCAACATCCAACTTTCTCCAGAAAACTCCTGTTCATAACCAGAAGTTTTATGAATTTATCCTTACAGACACTCACTCTTGTCTGTTTAAATCCTTTTTGGATAAAACCCAAACCTATGTTACCCATACCACAGTGTGGATAAACAAAATCATCTCACCAAAGGAATGGGGTGATCACCCTATGAAAGCCAGAAAACTTTCCCAGCCATTTTCTCCCCAATTTTTCAGTTACTATGATTATAGGGATGCGTGGTTTAATGCGCTGACCTTTCAAAACCATAACAACAAACACTCATATTTTCTCCTTTGGGGCAAAACCTTGCCAGTAGATTTTCCCCAATGGTTTCTACACCAATGGTGGCCTATTTACGGCCATTTGGCAGATATATTTCCTCCACTAGTGAAAGAAGGATTTGAGTATTTCTGTTCCAAATTTCACGGAGACCAGCACATTCCCCAGTTGCTTTAATTTTCCCTCAGATTCCACATCCCATGGATATACACCCAGAAGTTTGTTTTCCACAAACGGGAATGATTCAGAGGTATGTCTTGGTTAGCCCTTCAAGGCTACTGTAAGTGGTACAAGGCATGGAGGGATGCCACGGAATCTTACTTACCAGGAGTTGGAAAATGGTTTCCAGCAACCCTGAATTTCTGTCACCTACAGATGTAGCAAACACTTCATTTTTGCAGCAGAGAAGGCTAGTTCAAGCAAAGTTAGCAGGCTCTACCAGCAAAGAAGACTACATCCAGGAGATGGAAAACCTCCTGCAACAGCCCAAGGGAAAGGTTCCCAATCAACATTCATCCAGTTCGTCTGAAGAACAATCAGAAGAAGAGGATGACCCTGACATCTGACATGATGCCAGCAAAGAATTTTTTAGAAAGTTACTGTAGCAATGTTACTGTAGGTTACTCTGCACTTCTCACTGTAGCAAAACACTGTTCACTTTCACTGTAGCACGGTCTATAATTCTATAAATAGACCCTCTCACTCACGGAAGAAGCCTTTCAATTCTTCTCCCAAATTTTAGAATTCTCTCTACACATTCCCTCTATCTAAACCCTCTCAACACTTAAGAGCTCTATACCCTGTAGGCTTTTAAGATTCAATTTTTTAATATATGTATTTTAATTTCTTGTTATCAATAATACTTCTGCTTGGCTCTGCCCCCAGATTTTATGTTTTAATCTTGTGCTAACATACTTGCATTTTATTTAGCATACGTTTGCATATGGTTGGCTTTGCCGCCTGAGACATTCTTTATTTATTGCTTCCTGTTCCTTACATTCCTCGTTATTTCTTAGTCCCCTCCACCCCCTCCGGGACTAGCTTCCGCCCATTTGGTATCAGAGCCACTGGGGAAGTAAGGATGTGATTCTTGTTTTTAACATACTGTTATGCAGTACTGCCAGATCTAATTTCAAACTCACAGATCTCTTTATTTATGGTTAAGTTTGAGCGTTGTTCTTTCTTTATCTTGTTATAGTGCAAAGATGTTAGATCTGCTGATAGATCTGCAGATCTACTGATTCTTTTCCATAAAATGGTTAAATATATGCTTGTATTACGAAGAATCTTTGAAATGGCACTGGAAGCCTTTCGGATTTGCGCTGTAAGCGTGATTCTCAGGGATTATGGCGAGGTGATACCTGTAAATGTACTTGGTAGGCTTGCAGATGGTTTAAAAAACCTTTGGGTCATTTTGAAGTAACTCTTTGTAGAATAATCATAAACATTAGCCCTTTTGAGTAAAAGAATTAGTATACTTACAGATCTACCCTCCATATCTAACGCTAAGCACTATAGTAAGATAAAATCTGAACAGACCTCTTACAAGGCCTTAAAAGCTATAGATCTATGAAGTTTAACACCAGATCTGACTCTTCCACATACAGTAGCGTTAAGAACTTGAATAACTTCTTTATGAAACCACTTGGTCTCTCGAGCCAAGGATAGGAAGCTTTTTAATCATTCAAATGTCTTACTTTCACTCACTCTCATCTAGATCTATGAGTTCTTCTTCTTCCTCCTCTTCTTCCAATTTTAAGCTCAAAGAAAAAATTAGTTTCTCTGATTTGCAGCAATCAATTGACGACTGAAAAATCCCCAAACATCCCAGTCAACAATTTACAAGTCTCAGAAATGGAGCTTGACAAGTGATTATCACATGTCTACCATTGAGCAAACTATTCCTCTGGAATCAGACCATGAGGAAATCAAACTTCTCAATATCAAATCTATTGAAAAATATAGGAAGAAATATAATTACATCTATTTTGGTTTAGTACAAATAGCCGCTAAGCCCTTTTCCAGAGAAGGACTGGACACATCACTCCTTCTATGTCTTAGAGATTCTAGATTCCTAGAATTCAATTATTCGTTGCTAGGAATGGTGGAAACCAGTCTTTGCAATGGACCAATTTATTTCGACTGTTTCCCTAACTTTACAGTCTCCCTTAAGGGTAGAAATATTTTAGATGCCTTGACCATAAATGTTAAGACTTCTAATTATAAGACTAAGGCTGGCTCTCTTCCAGTAGCAATTATTTACAGAATCCAATATAAGGCAATGAGTTCTGCCTTTAACACTGGAGCTATGAGAACTGCTCACAAAGGAGAAACAGTTCTCTTCCAGACAGACCTGCAAAGGTCTCATCTGTCTATCCCAAGACCAATCTCTTGGAATTAGGTTTCCCTCCCGGAAAACTGGCTTCTGCAAGATGCCACTCCTGCTCAAAAGCCACAAAACACGACGATTTCCCAGATCCAACAACTCCCATCCGGATCTGTGCCAGTTTCCTTTCAGAGGTCCCTTAGCCAAAGAGTAAGTTCCTCTGCCTCTTCACAGTCTAAAATTCCACCGATTCATTCTGCTAGACATTCAGTGTCTTCATATCCTACTAGAATCGAGACAGTAGACTTTGAATCTAGAGTTCCAACAGCTAGGTATAAGGTAGAAAAACCAGAAACGGTTCCCTCTACCGACACTACCTACAACCGACTAGATTCTCCTACCTATACGTCACTAGGTGCCGAACTAGGAGATGACAACATCGTTGGTGCTTTGGAGATAGAATTTGAAATTGATAAAAAAGGTCTCCAAAAGAAATTTTACTCTCCTGAAAATCTTTTCAAAAGAACTTGGTTTTTAGAAAAATATAAAGGAGAAGAAAGAAAGAAAATTCAAATAATTTTCTATGATAGTCTAAATGTTATTAGACAACAAATTAATATCTTTGAATAGTTTGAAATTTATGCTGATTATAACCAGCTCGATTTCCCTTTTTCAATCTGTCGTGAAGGGGCTTTAGCAGAATGCTTAATCCCGGAATGAAATCGCAAACATAGTTGACACAACCAAGAAACCTTTGGTATCAGAGCCACTAGGGAAGTAAGGATGTGATTCTTATATTTTGTGTAGGAAAGTTTCCTTTTCCTATAGGAATTATATTTTCTAATATTGGAAGAATCGGGTTTTGAACTTTTCTTCCTATGAGATTTACTTCCGCATGAAGGAAGACCAAATTGTTCGCAGAAAGTTCCTAAGTCTCTACGTCTTTGTGCTATCTTTGGCAAGTTGTCTAAGCATTTTGTCTTGCCTACAGATTTTTAAGAGCAACTTGTTGAATTTGGCTAACTATGTGGTCGTAGGTGATTTGATCGTAAGGAACAATATCACCGAAATATTGATTCCGAAATTCTTCTTTGACTAAATCTCTAAGGGACTTAGGCAAGCCATCTAGGAATTTCTCTTTCCAATAAGGGAGATTCCCATCTGGTCTTTCGTAGATCCTGGTCACGAAGGAATCCTTATACCACCTAAAATCTGAAAGAGTTTTGCACTTGAGGTTGTTAAGTATTTCAGGAATTTTTCTCTAAAGATACCTGGGCAACCTACGAATGTTTTGATGATTGTGTATATCAGCGTGTTGATAGAATCAGGAATTGTTTAACCATCTTTTAGGATCGGTTGTCCTAATTCATCTAATTTAACGGCTTGGAAAATTTGTTGTTTTTCCTCGTCGCCTAAGTGGGTATCCCACCATCCCTTAAGTTGGCCTGTAAAATCAGCGACTAAGACATGGGTAGTACTCTGGTCGGAACAGTTGTGGGAGGTTTTGTAAGCAATTGCTACCATGGTCATCTGCAGTAATTTGGCAAGAATATTATATTCAGAACATCCATCGATATTCCGCTCATAGATATTATGAGCATTATAATTATTCTGCATTGTGTTGGGTATTTCTTCTAAGACTACATCTGGATGTGTAGCCCTAGGGTAATAGAGTTTTTAAGGCTTTCGCCAGTTGGAAAATTCAAACTTAATAGGTGCCATTTCTAGAGGAGGCTTGTCTTCTAGAGAAATTTGTGAAAATTATTCAGATTCATTATCTGAATCGGTATCTCGTAGAGCTCCTATGAACTTAGATGAACAACTGATGTTAAACCTCACAATGCTTCATACCGAGGAATATACCAAAACAGGTAGTATCAAATAGTTTGTGCTGCTCTGGACTAAGTTTTTCTTTGAGGTCGGAGATTATGTCGGTGTTAGTGTAGGAACTGATATGCGGCGATGAAGTAGACAAGTGTTTAACAAAGAATTTTATTTCATTCGTACAAACACAACAAAAAAGATAATTACATGCTTGAAAATACAGATGGATACAGTTAAATTGGTACATTAATTTAATTGTGTTTAATGTAGGTTGTTTATGAGTTTAAATACATATAAATATATGTATATGTGAAATATATTATTTTCATTGTATACAAAATACAGTACATACAAAACAATGAATACTTGAATACAAAACTTAGACATGAATAAATCAAAAATACCGATTATGACAAAAAGTAACTTTGAGTTATGACAATAATGATAGAACTGTTGGTGTATTAATTTTTATTTTATGAACTCAAATACATATATATACATCTAAATACAAAAAATAAAAATTACTGTACAAACTAAAATTAGTATATGCGGACTGAAATACAAATAAATATATCTAAGAATACCTTGTCCAACCGTGTTTTCGAGCTACTTCCTTTAGTGATCTCTTTTCCCTTGCTCCCAGAAGCAACATCGATAAGTTTTCTTCTCTTTTCCACATTTAAGTTTTGTATAGAAACTTGAGGAACATCAGGAAGTGTTGATTTTTTCAAAGATTTCTCGTCTTGACCTCGTTTCATAGGGTCATTGCGTATTTTTGTTCGTCTTTCGGCTTCCATGGTTGCTGATGAACCTGCAAATACATATTCTTCTTGAGTTGTCACCACCCCAATTTCCCACCTTAGGATATTGTGATGACACATAATCTCTAAGACTAGATAAGGCTAACACATACCGATTTAATAATAGAATTGAACTATTCAATCATTTATCATAAACTACTAAATGACATACATAGCCGCAAGCGACCAATAGTTATACATTTTCTCAAAACCAGTAGTACAGAGTCATAAGCACTACTAAAACACACTAGAATTTCTAAACACAATACTGTTTTGAATTACAATTTAACAGTAGCATATGATGTAAGCTGCTGACTCCGAGGCCTGCGAACGCCAAGCAGGTATGCCTTGAAGTCTCCTGCCGCGCAGACGCAACTCTCAACAACACAATCAGAATACCTGGATGAGTACAACACGACGTTACCTAGTAAGTATCAAGCCTAACCTAGGTAGAGTACTGACGAGGCCAGGTCAAGATACCTACTAGACATAGAAACCTGTTCAAGATATACATAAGCTAATAATGGAAAGAACATCAATGTAAGACCAACAACGAAAAAATTAATTGATTTACAATCAATAATGAAGTAATAGAAACATAAATGGCAGCAAGTAATAAACGTGTAATAAAGAAACAACATAATCAGAATACTGATAAGATGTAAATGAACTCAAATAAGGAAAAAAAACAGATGACAACTCAATAATCAAATCGCTCCCAACGCATGAACTTACAATAAGAATTACCCCGAGGCACCACAAGTCATGAACCACAATTTCCAAATTTTACACATAGAGCACCTCATGCCCACAATAACAATCACCTTCGCACGGCAAAGCCCACATGCTATCATGTACTTTCCAACCGTGATAAATGTTAATTTAGATGAACGAAAGATATATTTAGACACCATAAAATATAATAACAATCTTGAATAAAGTAAGGTGTCAAATGAAATAATGAGTTTATTTTAGAAATTAGTAAAGTAAAATAATATACAATTTGTACGAAGCAAAGTATAAGATGGGTTTAGTATAGAAATCAATAAAATTGAGTAAGAGAATCATTTTTAAACAAAGCAAAACATATGTTAAATTAATGAATTAAATATAGAATTTATTAAAGAAAAGCACGATGACAATTTTAAGTAAGGTAAACATCTAACAGAGCGATGAGTATAAGTTGAGAACCCAATTATAGTGAAAGTGCAATAACAATTTAGAATAATAAGGCACAGAGTGAGATAACGAGTTCTATCTTAAGAGCACATAAAATAAAATATGTTAATAATTCTTTTATTTAAACTATTATGTTACCAGCAACTCAATAGAATATGATATAGTGATTCCACGCAATTAAATTCACATTGACAATCAATTCACCAAGTTATAACTGAGGCACATATTGGTATGTTAAAGCAACACAACAAGTCATGTAGAATGATGGCTCACACAAGAAACCACAATCGTTCCAACACCAAGATAACAACGAATAACCAAACACAATCAAAATACGGATGAAAGATTGAAAGAAGAACAATGACGTTCAAATCAACAAGTTGTTCCAACATGGAATGTACAATGAAAATCACAACCGAGGTACCGCCTCGTATTCACATTTCATAATTTCAATCACAATCTTTCCTTATATCACTGCGTGAGCCTTACGTTTAGTTTTGAAAATTATTTTTTCCGAAATAGCTACACGCGTTTTTACCCACCTTATCTCACCGCGTGGCTTCAAGTAGTTCCCCTACTAGCAACATGCGTATCAAGCCCACCTTATCTCACCGCATGTGTATCAACCCCTAGCCTTATACCACAACATGCATATCAATATCACAACACAATCAAAACTCGCACATAAGTGCCCATATGCCACAATTTGCCACAAAGTCAACAACACAAACATTTCCATAACAAATATCCCACGGCTCAACCATAATATGTACAAGAATTTCAACAATAACAAAATGAATGAGAATGCTAAACAAGGAAAGGTATCTCAACAATTAACAACTTCACCTCAATGTGATAACGTCTATTACAACTTCAACACCAATAACTCAACAAGATGATATCCCACGAAATACAACTTCAATTAAAAGTGATTCAACAATTAAAAGGTAATAAGACAATAAGGGAGACAATAACTTCAACTAAAGCATATAAGAGCAAATAACAAGTAAGAGGTAGAACAAGTGCTAACAACGTCAAATAGAGGATGTAAGAGTAGATTAACAATGAGAGATACAACATGTTATCACAATTTAATTAAAGGCATGAAAAGAGTCCACATAATTTAAACTGGTCAAATACTACATATAGCCTGTGTATCCACACGTCACCTTGCGTACACGGCGATCACATAACACAAATAGCACAATCAATCCAAATCCTAAGGGGTAGTTTTCCCCGCACAAAGTTAGGTAAGATACTTACCTCAAACAAGCCCAATCGATACACTAGAAGCACCATCCCACTCAAATCATTCTCTGAACGGCTCGAAACTATCCAAAAGCAACTCAAAATCATCAAATAATGCCATAGGAAGCAAACCCAATCAATAAAAATCAAATCTTTACATATTTACCCAAAGTAAACCAAAAAGTTAAACCCGCTCTCGCACCTCGGAACCCGAAAAAAGTTACTAAATTCGACAACCTTCAATTACGAGTCCAATCATACTAATTTCACTCAATTCCGACTCCGAATCGGTGTTCAAAACTCAAAAATTCACTTTAGAAAAGTTTAGACAAAAACCTCCAATTTCTCTTTTGAAATCATCAATCAAATACTAAAAATGAAGATGGAATCACAAAATATAATCAAAACTGAGTATAAAACACTTACCCCATGGAAGAAACTTGAAGAACATCCTTGAATTCTCCCAATCCCAAACTTTCAAGATGAGAAAAACTCCAATATTAATAGCCAAAAAGTCCAGATGTTGCCTAATTTCTTGTGCCAAAAAAATCCCAAAACTTACTTTTGATGCCTCCAATAGACTCCTCGTGAAATTTCAGTCAAGTTAGGCTTTTGAATCACTCCATTTAACCTTATAATGAAGGAGATATGTTAGTTTCAATATTTGGAAATAATATAGTTTTGATACAAATTCAGTGGCAATTTCGTAATTAATCTGAAAAATATGGCAAGCCAATTCTTAGTAAAATGACCATGAATTCCTCATACAATGTCAAAACTTTTAATTTAAGTTGATATGGTTCTAAGAATATGATACGAATATAATGGTTTAGTCGAAACACGAATCAAAGGTCATTTGCTCAATATGGTAACCTTTATGCTCAAATCGACATCGAAATCGAAAACAATCATCATACAACCTAAACTTATCCGAAACTCATCGGAATTTAACCAAATATTGTGGGCATGTCCAAAATCTTCATATAAACTTATTGGAATAATTAAAACTCTATTCCGAGTCCATTTATTCAAAAGTCAAAACTTGATCAACTTTTCCAACTTAAAGCATCTAAAACGAGAATTATTCTTCCAAATTAATCCTGACCCGCTCGAAAATTGAAAGCAACTATACACAAGTCATAATATATAATATGAAGATACTCAAAATCTCAAACCATCGAATGGAACGCTAAAGCTCAAAACGACCGATTGAGTTATTACTTGAGTGATTTGCAAATCGAAAGATGACCTATCAAAATTGAGTGCTTTAGTGGGTATACCTCGTGTAACCCTCTTCGAAGTTATTGAATTAGCCATTGAAGAGAAAATTTGAAGTTTTATGTTGAAACCCTAACAATGGTGGAAATTAAAAATAAAAAAAGAGTGAAGAGAAAAAGAAGAAGCGTGAACTAGCCAAAAACCCAAAAACTTTAACACTTACCATTGAAAGTGAAAGAGAGAGAATCGATCTGTGAGAGAATCATGCTTTAACACTAAGCGCAATCTTTCTGTGAGAGAGAGAGATCGTGGAGAGAGAAAGAAGAAGTATTTTGCTGAGAGTTTGAGAGAGAATAACTGAAAGAATGAGAGAGAAAAACATAAATAGCATATTTAACGCCTAAACAGTAGTGTATACTATAAATACCTATTTTGCTATAAAAATATTAAATATTGCCATAGAAAATAATATTTTAAAAGGATTTTAATTTATAATAAATAGGGTGTATACCTTTTCTATAGGAGATAAAATTTCCCAGTTAAAAGGGGTGTAGCAATGAATGTTTGGAATCAATAGTTCCTCGAATGTCATTACTAGTACGTTTAATATAGTTATTGCTATAGATTGGGCCTTAATTAGTGACATTTCTTTAGGAAATTAAGGAGAAACTCAAATGATATCAAATGGGATGGAAATGCTCCACATTGCTTTACCACTCATCATAGTCATATTATGTTTTGTATCTTGTGTCTAGCCTTTTGCTTCCTCCTTCTACTAGATTTTTACTTGAAATAATTTACATATAATTTTAATAAGTAAATATATAGTAATAGTTCATATCATTGTTGAACCTATTTGACTTTCTAGATTCGTCTTTGTGCGAAGTTCATGAAGTAGATGATTCGCTAAATTTAAAGCACAGTTATAGTTAGATGCAGGGTTTCACCATATCAGATATACATAATTCAATACTGCAAAATTGCTAAGTTGATAACTTTTGTACCATGGACGCAATCCCAAAGTGTGTCTACTTATATTTTTGTGACATCCTTCTAATTAATCAACAAGAGAACAAGACAACTAAAATAAGGATTTTCTCACCAGGTCTCATAGGTGCAAGTTATGATCACCTATTAAATGTGGGTGCACTGTAAGTTGTCCTATGTGTGTGGGACCCAATAGGTTTAAGGTCCACAATTAATATTTAATTAATGAGCAAATCTCGTCCGTTCGGTCGGTTACTTGATGGACGTATTGGATTAAGTGAGAACATCGATAAATTGGTCTCCCCTCTACCCATTAGGGTTACTATTTTTCCACATATAATTCCATCACTGACGGATATGGTAGTGTAAGACTAGGTCTAGGAGGTAAGAACTAATTTACCAATTAACGCTTCCGCTTCGTGTTAATTGCTTCTGTTACATGTTTATTTTTCTGTAACAATTTTGTGTAAGATTATCATGTTCAAGATCCTGGTATGAATTAAAGTTTATGTACGTGGTATCAAAGCCTGGATATTTGGACTGATAATCTTCGTAAAATAAAGAGTATATCATTATGTTGATCCGTATTATTCTAATTGGATTTGTGATAATCTCATATCTAACTCCAGTTCTTTTAATGTGAGGATATATAATAAAGTATGAAATTTTGTTTGTTAACTGCTAGTAATAAATTATGCCAAAATTTCTATTTAAACGAAGAAAGTTTGGACGCCGTCAATAATGATTCGTTGTTTAAAGAATTTTTTGTAACGATCCGACCGGTCGTTTTGAGCACTAGCATTCCGTTTAGCTATTTAGAGTCTCGATTAGCTTCTTACGATATATTATGACTCGTGTGTATCGTCGATTTTGATTTTCAGGTTATTCGGAATTTGATTTAGAAGAATGATTCTTAACTAATAAGCTTTAAGTTGGAAGAGTTGACCAAGTTTGACTTTTCTAATATTTGACCTCGGTTCGGAGTTTTGATGGTTTTGTTAGGTACAGATGGTGATCTCGGACGGGCATATTCCGGATTTACTTTTGGAAATTTCTAGAAGGTTTCAGCGCTAATTGGTGAAAGTTGAAGATTTTGAAGGTTTGAGAAGTTCATAGATTTGACCGAGAGTTGACTTTGAGGATATTGCATTCGGATTATGGTTCTAGGAATTGGAATAGCTTCTTTATGTCATTTGGAACTTGTGTGCAAAATTTGAGCTCTTTCCGGGTTGAAATGATATGTTTCGGCACATGTTTTGGACTTGTAATCGAATGAGTTGTCGAATTCTGCAAGTTTTGTCAGGTTCCAAGGTGCGGGACAAGGTTTGGCTTTTTTGTTGACTTTAGGCTTTTGATTGAAGATTTGACCTTTATCATATGGAATTATTTTCTTCGCCATTATTTGATATATCTGAGTGGCTTTTGGCTAGTTTCGAGCTGTTCGGAGGTCGGTACATGCGGGATGGCATTTTTGGATTATCGTTTGGCTTGCTCGGTATTTGATTTGGCTTGTTCGAGGTAAGTAACACTTCTAAACTTGGTGTTGAGGGTATGAACCCCTGAATCTGTGTGAATGTGTTTGGTTTTGAGGTGATGCACATGCTAGGTGACGGGTGTATGGGCGTGCACCATGTGAATTATGACTCGATTGATTCTGTGGTAGTGTGTAGTGACGTAATCTAGTTTATATTCATGAAATTTCTATGTGCTATAGTAAATGAGCTTTGATCCATGTTAGAAACCATGTCTAGGGTATATGTTTATCCCGTTGAGACTTAGTGAGGCCATTTCTGCTGTTGAGTTATTTGCTTACATTGCAATTACATACTCAGTCATATTCGTTCATTTGCATATCATATCTCTGTCTCTGTTGCCATTTATTGATACATCATATTATCATTTTTGGGCTAATTTTCATGACATTGTGAGCCCGAGAGACTGGAGAGATTAATGACTGAGTTGAGGCCTAAGAGCCAGATTCTGAGTGATATTGATGGGATCCCGCTGCGTGCCACATCAGGTTTTATTGATTCATGATTGGATCGGGTTGCACGCCGCAACACGCTTTATTAGTTCATGCTATGATTGTCTTATTATAGCGCTTGGGCTGGATCTGCCGCTCCGGAGCCTGCACATCCACAGTGAGCGCAATTGCTATTGACATTTGGGCTGGATCTGCCCTATACAGTGCTGAGTGACTGAGAGTGTTGAGGGCTAGATCTGCCCTGTTCAGTGCTGAGTGACTGAGTATGTTGAGTGCTTGAATGTGATGAGTGAAAAGTGTGAGACAGTGAGATTGAGTACTCTGAGAGTGTGAGTACATGATTCATCCCTATGATGCATTTCATTTGACATGCATACTTGACATACAAGCGTAGAGATGCATTTCCTCATACTACGCAATTTTGGTGACATTCATGATTTCCCGTGCACAATGATATGTAGGCATAGAGAAGTACTTTCCTCATGCTATCTGATAATGAAACATGTTATTTATTGTTGAAAGGTTTAGGGAAAGTTCACAATTTTTCTGACTCACTCATATTTTGGTGATTTCGGTGAAGGATTTGGGTTTTACTGTTATACCTGAAAAGCATAACTATTTTCCGTAACTGTTAACATACTGAGCATCAAATCTCTGAGATATTTGTTTTACCATTTTTATTATATTGTTATGAACTGTTGTTGGCTATAGTGTTGGACTCCGATCTTTGTCCCAACTTCTGCACCTTGCGTGCAGATTTTTTATACTGATGTTGTTGTGTATGGTAGGAGCTGGCATTGAAGAGTTACTTGCATTCCAGTTGTTGCCTTTTGTTCTTGGTAGCTTTTGAATTATTAATTTGTTCATATATATTTCAAACATATGATGTATTTATTTCATACCAGCTTTGTAAATTTCAAACCTTAGAAGCTCATCATTTGTATTACCAGTGCTTGAGAATTTTTTGTATAAAAGCACAGTTGTATTATCAGTACATCTCTTAATGAATCTCATAAATTGATTTATTATTAATTGGCTTACCTAGTGGGTTAGAATTAAGTGCCATCATGACTAGTTAGATTTTGGGTCAGTGACATTTTTGATGTTATGTTTATTGCCCTGTCATAAATTTTGCCTTAATATTCACCAATGAAGTGTATGAAATCTAATGAAATTGTATATCGAGAATGAATATTTGTGGGATTAAATTATTCTACAACCCCATCCGAATATATCGTTTTCTTTAAAGCAGTAACCGTCAATGTTTGATCTTTCATGTATTAGGTATCCATTTAAAGTCTGCCATATATTTATGTTATCTTAATTTGTCCTTTTGAATGCCTTAATGATATTATGTTCCAACGTTTCAAGCCATTATGAAAGATTCCTTTTATGAAAGATTTAAAAATTAGTTCAGTTACTTGTTAACCTTAGGCTATAAAGTATTTTATTTTGGTCTATTTAATTTAAGTATTTGGACTATTAAGTTGGTGAATTCATTTATTGTTTAGTTTATGCATGTTTGTAATGTATATATAAAATTTGTTTGTCATCAAAGTGATCAAACTAGAATATTTAAAGTATTTACATGTATAAAATCTTTTGATATTATTTTATATGTGTGTTTATGTTTATATAGTTTGTTAGTCGCCAAATTAGCCAAACTATTATATTTATGAAAAATATCCATACATAAAACTGTAGTTTATCCATAAAGCTAATAAAATGCATATTATTGAAAATAAATGGATAAATTAATTTTCATTATTGCAAGAACTTAATGATTTACCCAAAGGTGGATCAATTATTTCATAAATAGTGAATATGATGAGGTTAATTAATATTCTTTAGTCAATTATATATTTTCTGTCCAAAGATGTCATATTTGTTTGGTTAAAAATATTTAATTACCTATTAAAGACTAAAGGGCATTTAAATTATGATAGCGTGTCGTAGTATTTACCCAAAGGAGAATTGCGATATGCTTTAACTGTTTTACTGAATCCATATTGATTTGTGAGCATGTATTATCTATTTTGTAGCTATTCCTCTTTATTCGCATGCTTCGTCTGTTACTGTAATCAAAAGATTGAACTTCTCTGAATGGCATGAACAAGTCCAGTTCCACTTAGGTGTGATGGATCTTGACTTGGTTCTACTGAATGATAAGCCCGCTGCCATTACTGATACGAGCAATGCAGGTAAGAAGTCTTTCCATAAAGCATGGGAACGCTCTAACAGGCTGAGCCTTATGTTTATGCGCATGACTATTGCCAACAACACTAAGAGTACTATTCCATAGACAGAAAGTGCTAGGGAATACATGAAGTTTGTGGAAGAACATCTTCGTTCTGCAGATAAGTCTCTCGCTGGTACATTAATGGGTGAACTCACGACCATGAAGTTTGATGGGTCGTGTAGTATGCAAAATCATATCATCGCGATGACTAACATTGCAACAAGGCTTCAGACCAAGGGGATGAAAGCGGATGACTCCTTCTTGGTTCAATTTATTCTGAACTCGTTGTCTCCCAAGTATGGACCTTTTCAAATTAACTATAACACTATTAAGAATAAGTAGGATGTTAGTGAATTGTCCAGTATGCTTACTCAGGAGGAATCAAGACTTAAGAAATAAGGGAATCATTCAATTAACCTCATGGATCAAGGAGCTGGTAAAGGACTTAAAGTGAAGGCTAACAAGTTCGAGAAGAAGAAAGCACCTGCTAAAGCTCCACAGGATGCTAAGAAAGAACATAAGGCAGATACGTGTCGTTTCTGTAATAAGGAAGGACACTATCAGAAAGATTACCCGAAACGTAAGGCTTGGTTCGAAAAGAAACGTACAATTAGTGCTTTTGTATGTTTCGAATCAAATTTAGTAGAAGTTCCTATTAATACTTGGTGGCTTGATTCTGGTGCAACTGCTCATGTATCTACTACGTCGTAGGGATTTCTTACGATCCAAACTACAAATCCAAATAGGGATTTCTTGATCATGGGAAATCGTATGAAGGCTCCAATTGAAGGCATATGGGCTAATCGTTTGATCATGGAGACTGCACGTCACCTTGATCTATTACATGCTCTTTATGTACCTTCAGTTTCTAGGAATTTGGTTTCTCTTTCAAGACTTGATGTTTCTGGATTTGATTTAAAGTTTGGAAATGGATGTTAATTTATATAAGAATACTGTTTTTTATGGTTCTGGTATTCTTAGTGATGGTTTATATAAATTGAAACTCGATATAGGTTTTTCTGAATCCCTTCTTACTATTCAACATAATGTTGGAATTAGACATAGTTCACTAGATGAAATTTCTGCTTACTTGTGGCATAGACTTTTGGGTCATATATCCAAAGAAAGGTTAGGAAGATTAGTAAAGAATGAGATTCTTCCAAATCTAAGTTTTACCGATTTTAATATATGTTTAGATTGCATTAAGGGAAAGCAAACCAAGTATAGTAAGAAATCTGCCATGAGACCCAACTTCATGAAATTATACATACCGATATTTGTGGACCCTTTGATGTTCCATCTTTCGGTGAAAAAAATATTTTATCACTTTTCTCGATGAATTTTCATGTTATGGATTCATCTATTTGTTGAAAGAAAAATTTCAAGCAACAGATGCTCTCAAGGTGTTTGTTAATGAGGTTGAAAGCTAATTAGATAAAAAGGTGAAAATAATTAGGTCGGATCGATGTGGTCAATGTTATGGAAAATACAATGAACTAGGACAATGTCCAATTTCGTTTGCAAAGTTCCTCGAGGAACGTGGCATATATGCACAATATACTATGCCAGGAACACCTCAACAAAATGGTGTCGCAGAAAGGCATAATCGAACACTTACGGATATGGTTAAGAGCATGATGAGTAATTCCTCATTACCTAAATCATTGTGGATATTTGCTCTTAAAACCGTTGTATATTTGTTAAACAGGATTCCTAGTGAGGCAGTTCCAAAGACTCTTTTTGAATTGTGTACGGGAAGAAAATCTAGTTTAAGGCACTGCATGTTTGGGGTTGCCCAATGGAAGCTAGAGTTTATAATCCACAAGAAAAGAAATTAGATTCTCGAACAGTAAGTGGTTACTTTATTGGTTACCCAGAGAAATCTAAAAGGTATGTGTTTTACTGTCCAAACCATAGTTCGAGAATTATTGAAACCGGTAATGCAAGATTCATTGAGAACGGTGAAGTTAGTGGGAGTGTGGAAAAACAAAGTGTGGAAATAAAGAGGTGAGGGTCAATGTTCAATTACCCATGAATGTGCCTACTTTCACACAAATACCAAATATTGTTCCAGTTGTTGAAAACACTTTGACAACATCGAGCAGCATTTGGATGAAACACTTCATGACTAAACTAACTCATAAATATCTGACACAAATGAACCACAAAAAATGCCATTAAGAAAATCTCAAAGAGTTAGAAAATTGATTATTTCGGAGTATGTGATTTATTTGCAAGAGTCAGATTTTGACATTGGTCTTAATAAGGATCCAGTTTCATATTCATAAGCCATAGAAAGTGATGATAAATAGATAGATGTGATGAAGGAAGAGTTAAAATCCATGGAATATAATGAAGTGTGGGATCTCGTTGAATTGCCAGAAAGTTCTAAAACAATCGAGTGTAGATGGGTCTTTAAGATCAAACGCGATTCAAATGGCAATATAGAATGATATAAAGCCAAATTTGTTGCCAAAGGTTATACTCGAAAAGGAGGGATTGATTATAAAGAGACCTTTTCACCGGTCTCAAAGAAAGACTCGTTAAGAACTATTATGGCTTTGGTGGCTCATTATGATTTAGAGTTACACCAAATGGATGCGAAATTTATCTTTCTTAATAGATACCTCGAGGAGGAAGTTTATATGGACCAACCAGAAGATTTCCAAACTAAAGGAAAAGGTCAAATGGTGTGTAAACTGAAGAAGTCAATATATGGCCTCAAACAAGTCTCACGACAATAGTATATAAAGTTTAATGATACCATAACATCTTTGGATTTGTGGAAAATACCATTGATCGGTGTATATAACAAAAGATTAGTGGGAGAAAGTTTATATTTTTAATCCTATCTGTTGTATTCTACTTGCTGCTAATGATTTAGGCATCTTGCGTGAGACTAAAGATTTTCTCTCTAAGAATTTTGAAATGAAAGATATGGGTGAGGCATCCTATGTGATAGGAATAGAAATATTCTGTAATAGATCACAAGGATTATTGGGATTGTCTCAGAAAAGCTATACCGAAAGAGTTTTAGAGAGATTTAATATGAACAATTGTTCAGTAGGAATTATTCCAGTTCAAACAGGGGACAAATTTAGTCTCATGGAATGCCCCTAAGAATGATGTAGAACGAAAGGAAATGGAATCAATTCCTTACTCTTCTATTGTTGGTAGTCTGATGTATGCTCAGACTTGCACAAGATCGGATATTAGTTTTGTGGTCGGGATGCTGGGAAGATATTAGAGTAACCCAAGAATTGATCACTGGAAAGCTGCAAAGAAATTCTTGAGGTACCTGAAAGGAACGAAGGACTACATGCTCATGTATAGGAGATCCAAGCATTTGGAAGTTGTTGGATACTCGGATTTAGATTTCGTTGGATGTATTGACACCAGAAAGTCCACGTTTAATTATTTGTTCCAATTATCCGAAGGAGCAATATCGTGGAAGAGTGCCAAACAGTCTGTCATTGCTACATCCACGATGGAAGCAGAACTTGTGGCATGTTTTGAAGCCAAAATTCATAGCATTATGGATGCGAAACATTATTTCAGGACTTGAGGTTGTCTACATCATTACCAAGCTGCTGAAAATTTACCGTGATAATTCTGTAACAGTGTTCTTTTCCAAGAACGATAAGTACTCGAAAGGTGCCAAGTATATGAAATTAAAGTACTTTACCGTCAAGGAGGAAGTTCAGAAACAAAGAGTGCCACTTGAGCATATTAGAACTGATCTCATGGTTGCAAATCCGTTAACGAAAGGTTTACACCCAAAGATATTTAAAGAACAAGTACATGGAATGGGTCTTGGCTGTATTTATGACTGATGTATCTATGACTGATGTATTTATGATGTATTGACACACTGAGCTCATTTATGTGTTTCTGATATACATTAATGATTTCTTGTATCTCATAATAGTGTAAACATTATTGTTTTAAGATATTATAGGATAAGTCTCAATGAGACATTATTGTGGACCATAATATTTTATAGCTTATGGACCCAGTACGATGAGTTGCTAATGTTGTAGTATATGGAAGGGAGTATGTAGACAAATTATATATAACCGTCATAACTCACATTTAGTAGTTCATCATATTATGGTATTTATGATGGACATTATAGAAGAGATTTGTTTATGCGCAACTAATGTTTATATTATTAACTATTAATATTATGTGATTATTGGGCCAAGTGGAAGAATGTAAGTTTTCCTACGTGTGTGTGGCCCAATAGGCTTAAGGCCCGCAATTAATATTTAATTAATGAGCAAATCTCACCTGTCCGATCAGTTACTTGATGGGCGTACCAGATTAAGTGAGAATCGCTATAAATTGGTCCCTCTTCCACCCATTAAGGTTACTACTTTTTCACATATAATTCAAGATCCTGGTATGAATTAAGTTTATATTTACATTCACATCTTCAAGTATCGGACTATCAGTCCCTATATAAACAGGGGCAGAAGCAGAAGTAGAAGTCGAGCTATGAGTTCAGTCGAACCCAGTAGTTTTTAGTCAAACAATGTATTTGTGTTAATAAGTTCATTAAATATGTAAAATTATTAAATTTAGAACTCAGTCATTAATATTTGAAATTGTCGTTCTAAAATCAGGAACCTATAAGGTTGTAATAGTAGCTCCATCTATACATGTAAATTGAAATGAATGTGATCACATCCCAACATTTAATAGCTCTAGAAGAGTACACTTGTTGTAACGACCTGACCGGTCGTTTTGAGATCTAGCTCGTCGTTCGCCAGTTTGAGGCCTTGGGTAGCTTTACTTCATGTTTTACGACTTTTACGTGTTGTCGGAACTGGATTTTGGAAAGTTCAGAGTTGATTCAAAAGAAAAATTTTAATTCGGAACATTAAGTTGGAAGAATGAATCAAGGTTTGATTTTTGATTAAACGACATTGAAATTGGGATTTGAAGGTCCCAACAGGTTTATGATAATTTTGGATTTGGGCATATGTTCCGATCGGGTTTTTGATGAACCGGAAGCATTTCGGTGCTTAATATCAGAAGTTGGCGCATTGGAGGTTTTCAAGTCCTTTAAATTTGGTTTGAAGTAGATTTTGGTGTTGTCAAGGTCCGTTTGGGATTCCGAGCCTGGGAATTTTCCCATATGGTGATTTGTCACTTGCACGCAAAATTTGGCGTCATTTTGAGTTGATTTGATGGGAATCGGACGCGCAAAAGTGCTTTAAGAAGATTTAGAGTTTCATGATTTGATTCATGCGTTTTGGCATCCATTTCGTGCTTTTAGATGTTATTTCAGTGTTTTTGATCGCGCGAACGAATACGTATGATGTTTTTAGACTTGTGTGGATGTTTAGTGTGGAGCCCCGGGGGCTCGTGTGAGTTTCGAGTTCGGAGTGGTGAAGAACTTCAGTTTTTGCTGGTTTGTGGTCTGGTGCAGCAGGTCTCGCAAATGCGAGATTTAATTCGCATTTGCGAACCTCGCATTTACAAGGAGGGATCCGCAATTGCGAGAGTGGGAAAACAGTAAGGGGTTCGCATTTGCGTTCAATTTTGTCGCTTTTGTGGGTTGCTCTCTTCGCATTTGCGAAGATCTTGGTTGCAAATGCGACATTGGCAGAGATGGCCCAGCTTTTGTGAGCTGCCTTCTTCGCATTTGCGAAGATCTTGGTTGCAAATGCCACCTTGGCAGAGATGGCCCAGCTTCGCATTTGTGATGATTTTATCGCATTTGCGAACAAGATGTCGCAAATGCGACATATGCGGCCTGTGCAAGAACCTTTTATTTTAGGACTTAGCTCATTTCCCTCATTTCCCACTTTGCCTTAGGCGATTTTTGAGAGCATTTGCAGGGATATTTCATCAACATCAAGAGGTAAGTAATCCTTATCAATTCTTTAGCTAAATACGCGGGTCATGGGTAGATTTCTAGAATTCGGGCATGTGGGCCCGGGGTGAATTTTAAGAATCTTCCAATTTGGTTTGGGTAATCACTCTAGTAGTTAAATTATGAACTTTTGAGCATGTATTATTTAATTTAGATAATATTTGACTAGTTTCGGATTTGTTCGGCACCGACTTGAAACTTTAGAATGAATTTGTGGGCCGGAATGTAGCTTTGGGACGAGGTAAGTCTCCTGTCTAACTTTGTGAGGGGGAAACTACCCCCTAGGTGATATAATTGTTATGTGCTACTAGTTGTGGGTGCTACGTACGCACGAGGTGGCGAGAGTCCATATGTGGCTAAAGCATGTTTATATTCGGGTAGACTTAGGACTTTACCATATAATATTTGAAATATTTGAACTCATACTGCTGGCTTAATTAATTGAAATTATAATTGAACTTGATTTAGAAATATATACATATATATTTGGCCGAGTCTTATTACTTTGAGTTGTTGTGAAGTTGTTTGAGAAATGGTAAAGGTTACACTCACCTTGTGTTCATATACTGTATCGTAAGCTCGTTTCTCATAATTCGATAAGTCCTTTCCTTTCTTGTGGAGTGGCGCGAACGTCTTGGCAGGATTATGTAGCACACTCTCATGGGAGGGGGCCGTTTGCCTTGGCAGTATAATAGATGCATCTATGGTTCGTGCCGCTCGACCATCGGCAGTGTGCACGTTATGATGGGATCGGGCCGATCGCCTCGGCAGTATTATATTCCTTCTGAGATTTGGTTGTACGATCTCGGCATAATCGTGCGTGACACCGCTAGTAGTCCGAATATTTACGAGATTTTTCCTTCCACTGATGCCTTGCATTTTATATGGTATTTCTTATTCATTTGATATTTTCACTGGATATTTTCTTAGCTGTTGAGTTAGAATACGAGATGAGAAATTGATATTGTTTAAAGAAATTTGTTAGTTACAGATTTGCCTCACTACTACTGTTATGCTTCTTACCTTTCTATGATTTACCATTTTGAGTTATTGAACCACTAGTAAGTGTCAATGTTGACCCATCGACACTATTTCTCCGGGTTAAGGCTAGATACTTACTGGGTACGCGTTGATTTACGTACTCATGATGCACTTCTGTACTGAATGTGCAGGATTTGACAGGTTCATTTGATGATCATCTTGGCGCGTAGCGTAACTGTTGAGGAGACTTCACGTGAGCTGTATTCCAAGCTACGCACCGCAGTCCACATTGCTCATAACTCTAGACAGATATTGTATTATTATTGTACTCCTTAGAAAATGCTCATGCACTTGTGACACCGTATTTTGGGATATACTAGTTGATGCTTACGGTTTTGTATATTATCATCGCCTTTCATTTCTCTTACAAACTACAAATTTTGTACATTCCCGTGGATTTAAAAGTGTAAATTTCCTTTATTATTAAAATTTATGATTTCGAAAGTAATAAAATGATTAACTAAGTTTATTAATCACTGTTGGCTTGCCTGACAGCGGCATTAGGCACCATCACGACCTATAGTGGATTTTGGGTCGTGACAGCTTGGTATCAGAGCTCTAGGTTTACTTGGGTCTCACGAGTCATGAGCAAGTCTAGTAGAGTCTTGCAGATCGGTGTGGAGACGTCTGTACTTATCTTCGAGAGGCTAAAAGGCTGTTAGGAGCACTTCCTTTCTTGAATCCTCATCGTGCAGTTTGATTCATTTGAGGCTTATGCTTTTATTTCCTTTCTACTCAATCTTATGCGACGTATGGAGAATTTTCTTAAAGGATGTGGTTGAACCGAATTAGGAGTGGCAGAGTAGCATATGGATTCTGTGGTAGGAAAACCATATGCCTTGAGAAAAGTTTAGAGCGATTTGGGAATCGTGGTGGACAGTGACTAGGTCTAGTGATTTTATATGGGGATGGAGGCTATTGCACAGAGGAAGGTTGAATGTGGCAAAGAGGAGTTTGCCTGAAATGAAGAGGGGTGTGAAAACTTGGTTATCGTTTTGGATGCAGCATGACTTCGAGTTTGGAACGTATGGTCGGACTTTCAGTTGATGTCAATGAGGAATGAACAGACTCTTACAGCTAGTGGACGAGCACGGGCTTAGAAGGTTTTACTGATTTCGTGGTGGTTGTACCCAATGCAGTGTCGTTGGAAGATGTCGGTATGGAATTTCACAGGTGGGTTATATCCTGCGAGCAGGTTAGTAGCTGTGTGATTTTGATGAATTTTCTACGAAGAGTTCTATTGACTACCCGACAAAAGGTCGAATATGCAATTGTGGCTGATAATGCGAAATGTTTAGGAAAATCTTAGCAAGAGACTACAAGAAATTTGGCAGGTTGACGGTGCGAGATCATGGTAAATTGAGGAGGTAGCCCACCATCTACGATTGGATCGCACGGTTGTCGGCTTGTGCAATTTCGGATTATCGGTGCATTGGTGGATCAATTATGACCAAGAAAAGAAACATCATGGGTAATTCGAGCAAAGAAATTGATGAGTGTGTGCTATATTTCGCCTTATCGATTCAGATGCAGATTTTAGGAAGACTCAAAGTTTATGCTTCTTGTGGATGTGATGTACAAGGAAAAGAATTCATCCGGTTGCTTCTTTGAGAGGGTTTTCATTTGCTAGCTGAGTGTTGGAGTTTGGTTATATTCGAGACCAGGTTAGAGTGGGTGACTCTCAACAACTGTCCTAGTGGGTTCAAGAATTTAAGGTACATCGTCTAAGGATTTTGGGGTCCATTATGTAAGTGAAGACCGGGATTTTTTAGCAGAGTGTGAGAAATACTTGAGGAAATTTCTATGTTATCATCGTATCTGCGGGGCAATATTGGAGAAATAGGAGAAACTGCTTCGGATTCGTAAAGATCTTTCAGAACAGGTGTACTAGTTGGAGATGTTATTGTGGGCATAAGGAGGGTATGAGATGGTTTATGGGTATTGAGACGATGTGGTCTCGTGATTTGGGTCACTCGGAATGAGTGCTGATCGAGTTCGTTATGTTTTTGAATGGAGCTATCATTATTTCTAAGGCAAGTCAAGAGTAAATTGGAAGAAGTTGGGTCGATTAGTAATGGTATGAATCAGCATGATTGTGGCAATGATCATCTCCTTCAGTACGATAAGCTATGCAGGTGATTCGTGGTTTTACGTGCGGGCTTGACAGCCACCGTAATTTGATTGAGTTGGAGGTATTTGATTATAATGGCATCCCGGAAGAGTTATGGTGGTTTAGACCATGACCTGAGGTTTGTATTTTCTGCGGTTATGGGAATTCAGCTGCGTATTGTAATGGTTCTTCTGAAATGAGTTGAATGAAAGCTTTCTAGCCAATAGAGTGCTTATTCCACCAGTAATTCAGGGGTTATGATGAATTCTGATACTCTCGCGTATCGTCATGATAGGTACAGTGAGCGGCATGAGAATTGTAAGTGGAGGATCAAGGTTGCGGTTCGGTGTTGACAGGAAGGTCACGAGCTCGAATGAGTAGGGGAGAATTCAGATGTTCAGTGTAAGCTAGCATTTTCTTTAGTGTCACCTGAGAACGGTGTTTTGTGTAAGAGGCTTTGTGTATTGATTTGCGGATTCTTGATTTGCTTTACAGAATTAGTACGGTTGGTGGTATGGATGTGCAGACTTTGCTACCTGATGCGGAAGGTCGTGGGAGCATACCCCACAGGGAGATTTGTATAAGTATTACATGTTAGTCACTTGATTGTTAAAGATTGAAACCAAGTATGGAGATTTTTGGTACTATCATTAATGTGAGAGTTTATGCCTGGAAGGCGCTCTATTCCCTTAGTTGAAAACTGTGGGAATTTGTTCCGGATTGGGACGGCTGCTCGTGTGTGTCATGAATTGGGCCATTGTGGATCCTTGAAGGGTTGTTGGTCCAGTATGGCATGATCAGAATCGGCTTGAGGTCCATTGGTGGTTCTAATGTTAATGTGTCGGACGCGTTCATTTGGCATAACATTGCTTACGGAGGAGTCCTCGGGCATTGGATGTTATTCCCGTCGTCAGCTATTTCATGTAATACTCTATTGTGCCAGGTGGGTTGTGAGACGGGCTTGATTATTCGCACATGTATTGTGATCCCATGTAGTTTGTGGTGTTATATGAACGAGATGGCTCTCGAGATGCAGGTCATTTATTGCACCTTAGTCGTGCTTGGTTTTGTAGCGTATGGCGCTATCCTTCTTCCTAGGGATTGTATTATGCACTTGGCATGCTTGTGGTTGATATTCAGGCATTTCGTGGATATGAGCATTCTGGCTCGGTAGGTATTTCCTTATAAATTGTTATGTGTGGATGGGGTGGCACACCGCCACGGGTATGTTGTTTGGATAGGGTTGCACGCCGCAACAGTATCATGTGTGGATCGGGTTTCATGCTGCAACAGTGAGATGTTGATTACAGTTCCCTATATCTATTCTTGTGTATTTTGTTTCTCATTCTCTCAGAAAGGTTCATAGCATCTGTTCGACCGTTTTATTCGTTACGCGGGCTTGAAAGTTCTTTTCCAGAGTTCGTTCTTCCTTATGTGTCATATTCAAGTTGTAGCTTGTTGGCTCTTTGATGGCATCCTATGAAACCCTGGGCAGTGTTTGAGATGGCTTATTACCTGAGTAACTTGTACTGGGTGAGACGAGGTATTAGGCCTGGGATCAGTGCGATCGGAGTTATGTAGGATATATTAAAGAGCAAATATTGTTTTTCAGTTCAATGATGTAATAGTTCTTGTTAGGAGGAGAGACTCCATGATTTGTTGATTCGGCAGGTGGTTATTAGTTTATACATATCTCTTCCGTTATGGCAATATTGCGAGAGTTGGATCCGGGCTTATATGTGTTATGAGGTGAGTTACGGGCACCCGGGGCGTGAAATTACAGCTATTGTTGTCGGAGGATGTTATTATGGTCAAGCGACTTATGTGGTGCATGGTGTGATTTCAGCGGAGGAGCATGGTCCTGCTGGGTACAGTGTTTGATGATTGATGCGATGTTCGTATGTTAGAATCCGGTCTCATGGAAAATTTTGGATGTTGGAATTTAGTTCAAATCTTGTTAGCTAAGGTTATAGGGAGGATCTTCAGTCTGGCTCGAGCTAATGTGCTCAATTGGGTTTGGTGGCACGGGTAGGTGCATGAGGTGTTAAAACAGTGATTTTGGACAACTCAGGAGCAATCCTTAGCACGTTTGAGGACGAACGTATGTTTAAGCACGGGAGAATGTAACGACCCGATCGGTCGTTTTGAGCTCTAGCGCGTCGTTCAGTGATTTGAGTAGCTTCACTTCACATATTACGACTTGAACGTGTGGTCGGAATAGAATTTTGGGAAGCCCGGAGTTGATTCGCAAGGAAAATTCTAATTTCGGAACTTTAAGTTCGAAGAATGAACCAAGGTTTGACTTTTGAGTAAACGACCTCGAGATCAGGATTTGAAGGTTCCAATAGGTTCGTATGATGATTTTGAACTTGGGCTTATGTTTTGATCGAGTTTTGGATGACCCGAGAGCGTTTCAGCGCTTAATATCGGAAGTTGGCGCGTTAGAGGTTTTCAAGTCCTTTAAATTTGGTTTGAAGTAGGTTTGATGTTACGAGGCCCTCTTAGGATTCCAAGCCTGGGAATAGTTCAGTGTGGTGATTTGTGACTTGCACACAAAATTTGGCGTCATTCCGAGTTGATTTGATGGGAATCGGACACGCGGAAGTGTTTTTAGAAGTTTTTGAGTTTCATGATTTGACTCATGAGTTTTGGCATCCATTTCGTGTTTTTAAATGTTATTTCGGTGTTTCAATCGCGCGAACGAATACCTATGATGTTTTTAGACTTGTGTGTATGTTCGGTGTAGAGCCTCGGGGGCTCGGGTGAGTTTCGAGCGCGTTTGGAGTGGTGAAATACTTCAGTTTTTGTTGGTTTGTGGTCTGGTGCAGCATGTCTGGAAAATGCGAGGATTTATTTGCATTTGCGAGGAGGGATCCGCAATTGCTAGAGTGGGAAAACAGTGAGGGGTTCAAATTTGCGTTCAATTTTGTCGCTTTTGCGAGCTGCCCTCTTCGCATTTGCGAAGATCTTGGTCGCAAATGCGACCTTTGCAGAGATGGCCCAACTTCGCATTTGCGATGATTTTGTCGCATTTGCGACATATGCGACCTGTGCAAGAGCCTTTTATTTCGGGGCTTAGCTCATTTCTCTCATTTCCCACTTGGTCTTAGGCGATTTTTGAGAGCATTTGCGGGGAGATTTCATCAACATCAAGAGGCAAGTGATCCTTTTCAATTCTTTAGCTAAATACGCGAGTCATTAGGTCATTGGTAGATTTAACATGAAAGTTGGTAAAATTTATGGAATTTTGAGAAAAACCTAGGGTTTTAGTAAAAATGAGATCTGGCCACGAAATTGGTTATGGAATTAAGTAAAAATTACATATTTGAGTTCGTGAGGCTATGGGTAATAATTATCTTCAAAAATTCTGGAATCCGGGCACGTGGGCCCGGGGAATTTTAAGAATCTTCCAATTTGGGTTGGGTAATCACTCTAATAATTAAATTATGAACTTTTGAGCACGTATTGATTAATTTATATAATATTTGACTAGTTTCGGATTTGTTCGGCACCGACTTGAAGCTTTAAAGTGAATTTGTGGGCCGGAAAATGAGCTTTGGGACGAGGTAAGTGTCCTATCTAACCTTGTGAGGAGGAAACTACCCCTAGGTGATATAATTGTTATGTGCTACTAGTTGTGGGTGCTACGTACGCACGAGGTGGCGAGAGTTTGTATGTGGCTAAAGCATGTTTATATTCGGGTAGACTTAGGAATTTACCATGTAATATTTGAAATATTTGAACTCATACTGCTGGCTTAATTAATTGAAATTATAATTGAACTTGATTTAGAAATATATACATATATATTTTGCCGAGCCTTATTGCCTTGAGTTGTTGTCAAGTTGTTTGAGAAATGGTAAAGGTTACACTCACCTTGTGTTCATATACTGTATCGTAAGCTCATGTCTCGTAATTCGATAATTCCTTTCCTTTCTTGTGGAGTGGCGCGAACGTCTTGGCAGGATTATGTAGCACACTCTCATAGGAGCGGGTCATTTGCCTCGGCAGTATAATAGATGGATCTATGGTTCGTGCCGCTCGACCATCGGCAGTGTACACGTTATGATGGGATCAGGCTGATCGCCTCGGCAGTATCATATTCCTTCTTAGATCTGGTCGTAGGACCTCGGCATAATTGTGCGTTACATCGCTATTAGTCCGAATATTCATGAGATTTTTTCTTCCACTGATGCCTTGCATTTTATATGGTATTTCTTGTTCATTTGATATTGTCAGTGGATATTTGCTGCGCTGTTGAGTTAGAATACGAGATGAGAAATTGATATCGTTTAAAGAAATTTTGGAAGATTGTGTTAGTTACAGATTTATCTCACTACTACTGTTATGCTTCTTACCTGTTTATAATTTACTATTTTGAGTTATTGGACCACTAATAAGTGTCGATGTCGACCCCTCGTCACTACTTTTCTGGGGTTAAGCTAGATATTTACTAGGTACGCGTTGATTTACGTACTCATGATGCACTTCTACATTAAATGTGCAGTATCTGACATGTTCGTTTGATGATCATCTTGGCGCGTAGGCGCAGTTGTTGAGGAGACTTCATGTGAGTTGCATTCCAGGCTACGTACCGCAGTCCACAGAGTCTCCATCGTACTATTTGTTTATCTTGTCTCATTTACATTCTAGACAAATGTTGTATTATTATTGTATTCCTTAGTAAATGCTCATGCACTTGTGACACCGGATTTTGGGATATACAAGTTGATGCTTACGGTTCTATATATTATCATCGCCTTTCATTTCTCTAACAAACTATAAATTCCGTACATTCCCTGGATTTAAAAGTGTGAATTTTATTTCTAATTAAAATTTATGATTTCGAAAATAATAAATTGAGTAACTAAGTTCATTAATCATTATTAACTTATCTCTTAGACACTATCACAACCTACAATGAATTTTGGGCCGTCATACAACAGAAACAATCGCTTTACTTAACTGAGGATGAGATATTTCAATCAGAAGAGGAGTAAAAGTGTGCACTTCTTTTGAGCAAAAAAAATAATTAACTTCTAAATTGAAATCTGGTTAGACTCCTAGAGCAGCTTTTGTGATTACACCAAGAATGATTGGTGACGCTATACGTTAGACTCGTGAACATTTTACATTCCAAGGCTTATGCATAAAATAAACGAATTGATTTCTCAAAAGATCATTGAACCAATGGAAATTGATTTAAAAAATTATTTTACTTCATTTTATAATTAAAAATTCATTTTGTCTATTGTAATTGAAAAGTCACTCTAAATTATTATGAAATATTGAAATTTTTTTTTTCAATTCAACTATTTTAAAAAAAATTAAGAATATTCGTTAAAATAATTTATCGACCCACTTCATGATCAATCCGCTAGACCTTTCTTTTGTTTCTTAAAAAGAACATAATCGAAGCCACGCTCTCTAAAAAAAAGTTACAGTGAAGCAAAAAAGAACATAACAAAAGCCACACTCTCTCTAAAAAAAATTAAAGTTCACATATATATAAATGTAGGATATTTCATTTTTATGATTTACAACACTTCTTGACCCACTCCTTTATTTTTTTCATTTTAACATAATTTTCCTACTTTCTATAGCGTCTTCCGTTTTCCATTTGAACAAAAAAGGCACTTTTTAAAGGTAAAGTTTAAAAAGTTAGGTGTTAAGTGCAACACCAGCTCAGTTAAGGCCTCAATAGCTTAAAAAGTAAGTAAATTTGGGGGACCAATAGCAATATCTTCGAATAATCCAGGAAACTTTAACAATTTTAATTTTTTTGCCGAAGCACCAAATTTAACTAAACTTTTTTAGTCTAGTAATATTAACTATGGATTTAAACGAGTTAACTATATTTTCTCTTTTTTGATTTCCATTACTATCTTTTATCTTTCAGTTAACTCTACTAGTAACTCTGAAGTCTAAATAGATATAGCATTTTCTTAACAAAAGATGTATTGACTTTTGTTAAAATTTAGATCAGTCTTCACTCTTCAGTACCAAAAAAATAAAAAATTGTAACGAATTCGCATAAAGAATTTCACTAATCATCTAGGACTCAATTTTACCTTTTAAAGTAAAAGCTTTTTTCAGCGCCGTGATTCATTATGGTGAATTTTAAATCATTATTTACACAAGATAAATATCTTATTTGCATCTAATTAATTAGGACGTGGTTTAATGATAACGACAATAGGAAACTAGAGTTCAAATTCCTGAAGTGTAAAAAAGTAATTATATTTTTGATTGCCTAAGTCTTGAATGCCAAAATTACTTGATATATGTGTTAGGTAGAAAATATCAACTACTCGATAAATTAGCTGAACTGCATGTAAATTAAGTACTCCTTTATTCTTAATCAAATGTGTTAGGTTCGAACCCTAAGTATATTATCGCTTTTGTTAGGAAGCGCTTTATTCCCAATACGAATATCGGACACTGAACTAGAAAATGAAACCTATGTTAAAAGGATATGCGTCATGTTTTTTGCCTTTCTTTTGCTTTTGTTTTTGGTTCATTTATCAAGTGTGAGCTTTTTCCTCCAAAAAGTAATACTTTAGTGTGTGTTATTGTACGTCGGTAGAAACTTTCAAAAGGCCCCTAACTGACACGCTATGTGTAGTGTGAACAAGTCAACAGCCCTTAGAGGTTGGTTTTAATATTTTAAGTATAAAAGCTAAGTTGCTAATACGCAGCACTGATACTGAATTTGCCTTTTTGGCGGCTTGTACACATTCTCTTCTGTAAAAAAGGAATTTTTAATTCAATGAAATTACGTGATGGTCAAGATATTGCAAATCCAGAATTAGTCGTATTAGATTTTATTACAAAAATTGATACAGCTACTTAATGAACAAGTTACTGAATATGAATAATCACTAATTAAATACCAAATCTCAAAGTTTCGCACAACTTATACAATAAATCTATTAAACCTAAATTTACATACGATCTTTAAACTCATATATTTAAATTTTGAGACATCTTGTTTCTTCTTTTATGTCATTTCAAAATAGCTCAATCGTCCAAAAATAATAGACAATTGCAACTCTAGTCCCCTAGTTATTGGTATATTTTGAATTTAGTCTTTATGATGTCTGATTGGGCAAATTTAACCTTTTATTATTTACGTATGTGTTTTGGTCCCTTCTTGATAGGAACCATGTATAAACAAAGTACTTTTAGAGTTATATGACCTTCAAATATAAAGCAGAGGTACAAATTTAACATAACACATTGAGAATTAATTGGTTTGCATAATTCGTTATATTTGTGAGGATTCACGTGTGAAAATACAAAAGATGCACATCCAATTAATTGAAGGTTGAATATACTCGGCTCAATATCACAAAATTAAATTCTAAATTTCCAATAATTGAGAAATAAAAAGCACAATTTTTGACCCAAAAAAAAAATTTGACTATTACTATTTGTTAAGTCAAACATTTTAGTTTGACTATGATATTTTAAAAATAACTATGGATTATAGTAATTTGTACAGATTCTCTATAAATGTAAATTTACACAAATAATTCAAAGGTAAATAGTTATTTATATTTGACGTTTACACTAAATCAAATAATTTAATTATATTGTTTAATTTAAAGTATGTTTATGAAAGACACTTATTTTATATTCAATCGATTATGTGTAAACATTGGTTGCCACTAAATTTTGATTGTACTGCCAATACTTCTATTTTGTCTTTAGTTTACAAAAGGGTACTCAGTTAAATAACGTAAAAATATCTTCATGTGATTTATAAATTACGTGTTTAAATTATAAAATTAATAATTAATATTTGTATTAGGATAAATTGTCTATATCATATTTTAGGAGTATAATCTTTCTTTACTCCTACGGGACGCAAAATACTTTGTGCATCCTATGGTCTATTTTACTAATAAAATAATAACTCACCCTTCCTGTCCTTTTTTTTCTTTTCTTTTTTTTTTTCTAATAAAATAAAGAAGATATTTATGTGCATGGATACATAATGTTCTCCTCTTTAGAATAAAGTATAATAGTAACTGAAAAAGCATGTAAGTCGCGGGAAACCCATTTTGGTCATTGCACACTACTTAGCGTAAACAAAACCTTCATTTCTTTCCCAATTTCCTCACTCTCCACTTTCACGACCTTTTCACACACAGTCCTATAACTCTCTCTCTCTTCATGTTTTTTTTTTCTTTCTCAAATTCCTTGTTTGAATTTTGATTGAAGAAAAAAAAAGTTAAGGGTTTTGGTGATGGGGTTTTAATTCGATGGACTCATGTGTACCGTAAAACCCTCCGACTTCCAATGACGTCTAACGCCGGCGCCGTTAACAACCCCAAACGGAAGCTCGACGATTATGCCTCTGACGACTTAGTACCACCACCCTCCGCCGTCAGGATGAGAAAAGACCAATATACCCTTACTTCCTTCACCGATGATTCCCGTCCACGTCATCACTCTCCGTCTTCATCCTCGACGCCTTCATCTTCCTCGTCATCATCGATGACGCCATCCTCATCTTCGCTGGCGTCATCCTCCGGCCGTCTTCAGTTCTTCGTCCGCTTATTATCCGGCGGCAACACTTTAGTGCTTCAAACCGAGTCAACTGACTCAGTGAAATCAGTTCACGAAAAAATTCAATACATAACGGGAATACCGATAATCGAGCAGCGATTAATCTACAGGGGGAAACAGTTACAGTGGGAGCAAACGCTAGCCGAATGCGAGGTCCAAAACGACGCCGGATTACAACTCGTCGGCCGAATGCGAAGCACGGGACATCCGCAAGCGTGGCAGCTGATCAATGACTTAGTTTCTCAAATTTTCGACCTCTGCAAAGGCCAAAACCCTAGGCCTTCGAGTCGTATAAAGACGAGGCTCACGGAGTTTCTCACGATGACGCCACGTAACGACGCTGAACAAGCCGCCGAACACCTCCAGATTTTCCTCTCCTCGTGTGCTCCGGCAGCTCTCGTAATGCTTTATATGTCTCAAGCGAAGGTAAACAAAGATACTGCTGATGAATCGATTCGTCAGTTTGTTAATTCGAGTAAGACTGTTTTGCCTAAACCTATATATATGCAATGTGCGCCTATAGTGTTAGAATTTTGTAAGTTGTTAAGTGGAGCTGCTGGTGTTGATGATTCGTTGTATGGCCTTTGTCGGAGTAGTTTAGGGGGTATAGTAGAGTCCATTGGCATTTCGAGGTGGGAGAGTAATGGTAAGGATATGGTAGCATTGGGAGATATTTTCCCGTTCGTCCGCGAGCTAGGGGTTAAGTTATCACGTGCTTTGGATCCGAGTATGGAATCATTGAACGCCTTTATGGGCCCATCTTTGAGTGATGTGCGTGATTTTACTGCTTTTATGCGTCCTGTCAGGAATGTGATAGGGGATCATGTAGCTATTTGCAGTCCGATCGCTTTCCCGTTGCAGGAGGAATGCGGCACTAGTGAAGAGGGAAGCAAAAGATATGGAATGCCATATTACAGAGAGCAGATTAAATGTTTGCATGATATTTACTTTGATTTGCTGGAGAAACTGGAGCTGTGTTTGAAGAAAATGGAAGAACGTTTTGTTGGGAAAGAGAAAGGAGAAGGTGAGCCCTTCGCACTTGGGTGGTCCCAGTATCTTGCAATTCTGAAGGAAATAAATGGTATTTCAAAGCTTTTTAAGGGCTCGGAGGACGAATTTTGGAAAAAAATGAGGCAAAGAAGGGTTTCGTTGTGTTTTCTGATTGTTAAATTTGCTAAAAGATCTGAAGATCATTGGTGGATACTGGAGCACAAGGAAGTAACTAATTTTGAGGCAAGGAGGCATTTGGCCATGATGATGCTTCCAGAAGTGAAGGACGAGTACGAGGAGCTCCATGAGATGCTCATTGACCGCTCGCAGTTGCTATCAGAATCTTTTGAGTACATTGCACATGCAGATCCTGAGTCACTTCGTGGTGGCTTGTTTATGGAATTCAAGAATGAAGAAGCTACGGGGCCTGGCGTCTTAAGGGAGTGGTTTTTCTTGGTATGTCAAGCAATCTTCAACCCTCAAAATGCTCTGTTTGTTGCTTGTCCAAATGACCGTAGAAGGTTTTTTCCAAATCCAGGTAAGCTTTTCTTGCCTTTGTTATTATTTCTTTGGCATTTCGTTTTGTATGAACTCGCAATTTTAAACCTTTTGTTAGTATTTGACTTCAAAGTTTTATATGCTGAACATGCAATAAAATTTGAGACTTTGTTGACGTGACATGGTGAATACTTTGTTTTTGACATCGTTATCCGTAGCTCTAGTGGATTGAATGAATTGAATTTGCATTCCAAATGACAACCGAAAAATAGTAAAAGCAAATTTCTTCACTTGTTTCATTTGGTCATTTGGTGTAACCGAACCACCATATTTGATTTAGTCCTTTCTATATAAAAATAACTGCCACCATCTTGATTCAGATTCTTCTCTTATTGCAAACCTGTCTCCTCTAGTTTCAAGGGCTATTAAGTATTCGCTTTACTCGTAATCATCATCTCATCGTATCTTTTTGAGTTATCAATTTTTGTTCTTACCCCTTTGTATGTTTGTTATAGTCCTTCTCCTCTATTCCATCCTTGAGCCTATAGGTGAAGCTTCTCATCCAGGTTAGCAATAAGTTGTAAATGAGAAGATGTTTGCTTTATACTCTAATGGTACTCGAGAGTTGTTACTCTATCCCTGCCGAAAATGTTGTTGGTTGTTTTAATGGTGTTCACAATAATAGTTGGTCCAAATGCTCAGATTTATTTGCTTAAGGTAATTTGCTATACTTTGATTTTTGAACTTGAGTAGGTATGTTTTGTCGGGGCTAAGATTACTTTGATCAATCTCATATTGTTTATGCATTCCGTTTTTCATTGGCCTCTTCATTGGTTGGACATCAAGTATGCATTTTTTCATGAAATCTTAAGGATGGAGTATCCCTGGAGCAACTACTGGGTTTTGTTGCTCAGTGGGAATCTATTGATTTTGTATACAAGTTTTGTCAATCAATATATGGACTAAACCAGTCTGTTCGAGTATGGTTTTGTATGTTTAGCACAATTATGCAAAAGTAACACAACTCATCTCTTTAATTTTGTGCTCAATTGGTACCCTGCTCGGAATCCATGTATTTGCTTTGGTAATTCATATTGATGATATAGTTATGACATACAATAGTATTAATCAAGAGGTTAATGTTAAGTTAAAACATCTCTATCAGCATTTTTAGTCTAAGAACCTAGATAGATATTAGATTGTGATAGTTCTTAGAAGTTTAAGTGTCCCAATTCAGGTTGCACATTATTATTTCTCAGTGGAAGTATACTTTTGACATTCTTGGGGAGAAGAGGAATAACATTTTGTTGACCTTAAACCATAAGGGACAAAAAGATATTGTAGGACTATTAATCAGACTATGGTCCAAGTGTTAAGCGCCCATTAGGATCATTTACCTTTTCAATAAAATGTTAAGCGTCTACTAGATCGAAAGAGCTTCTTAGAGATCCCGGGAAAGATAGGTAATTATACTTTTTAAATTAAATTTACTTACCTTGTCAAATTTTAAAAAGGGATTGTTTGATAAGGTGAACCATCTCCAAACACTCAATGTGATATTGCCTTTTTGGTGGGTATTATAAGTAAGTTTTTTATCTCCATATGATGTTCCTTCGGAGGCAATGACATCCTTCAATGTGTGAAATATACTCTAGGATAGAAGGCTTCAACAGAAGATTGACATGGTCACATTTTTATAGACATTTAGTTGGGACGTTGTGTTTTGGTTAGAAATTTGGTGTCTTTGAAGAAAAAGAAATAAAATATGGTTGTTAGCTCTAGCCTCCAGGATAGAGCAGAATATCGAGCCATGGTGGTGACAACTTGTGAAGTTATATGGGTCAAATTACTCTTTCAAGAACTAAAATTTGGAAATACTAGTTAGATGAAACTTGAGCTATAATCTAGTTGCACTCTATATTGCATCAAGTTTGACGTTCCATGAAAGGAAAAAACACAGAAATCTATTGTCTTTTTGTTGGAGAAGAGACATCGGAGACATTTTATTAAATTTGTAACATCAAATGAACATCTTGTAAGAATATCCACCAAATCCTTCGTCAGTCCACAAATTACTTATATATGTAAGAGTTAGGTAGATACTATATGAAGGTAACAATTTGAATAGGAGTGTTAGACGCCCCCAAGGCTTTGGTATAGTGGTAAGAGCGCAACGCATGATATCTTGATTGGACGCACATCACGAGTTTGAACCCTACTGCAGACAAGGCTTGCTAGTTAAGTGGAGTAGGGTAGAGATGTGGGCCCATTATCACAGTGTTCGAACCGAGCACCACTGGCCTCGGCGATTTCTCGGTTATCAACAAAAAAAAGACGGTCTAGTCAATAAATGACAATTTTCAGACCATACTGATCCTTAGGCAGAAAACTTTCTCACACGAAGCTAGAAATTCGTGGTTCACTTTTGTTTGGGTTGCACTGCATATGGAGTACTTCCAAGGCATAGTATCATTTTTTTTCTGTTCAAGATGTGTGGTTAGACAAGCTGAATATTTCGTTAATAGTGAGTGTTTCCATTTATTTGGATGAACCTGCAGTGCATTTAATAGCTATATTCTGTTTGGAGCAATGTTTTTATTTTGCAAGACAATAGTAATGCTCTTGTTATTGGGGCCTTATCGTCTTATTACATATTTTTATTGCAGCGTCTAAGGTGGACCCTTTGCACCTTGAGTATTTTAGCTTCTCTGGCAGGGTAATTGCTTTGGCCTTAATGCATAAAATACAAGTTGGTGTTGTCTTTGATCGCGTGTTCTTTTTACAATTGTCGGGCAAGAATATTTCATTAGATGACATAAGGGATGCAGATCCATACTTGTATAGCAGCTGCAAGCAGATATTGGAGATGGATCCAGAGATGGTGGATCAAGATACTCTTGCTTTGACATTTGTTCGTGAAGTTGAAGAGTTAGGATCCAGGAAGGTTGTCGAGCTTTGCCCCAGTGGGAGAAGTACTATGGTTACTAGTAAAAACCGGGAGCAGTATGTTGAGCTTCTTATTCAGCATCGCTTTGTCACATCCATTGCTGAGCAGGTAGCTCATTTTGCTCAAGGTTTTGCGGACATTATAACTACCTTAAGGCTCCAGAAATCCTTTTTCCAGAGCTTAGATCTTGAAGATCTTGACTGGATGCTCCATGGGAGCGAAAGTGCTGTTTCTGTGGAAGACTGGAAAGCACATACTGATTACAATGGCTACAAAGAAAGTGATCCTCAAATATCTTGGTTTTGGAAGGTATTTGTTCCTTCCTTTTTTTTTTATTCATATATTTCCGTTATTGAAGACTTCATTCCTTTTTTCTTGTTCTTCTTTGTTCTGTTAATATTCAGTGCAGAAGCTTGGTTCTTTACGAGGGTATCGTTCCAGGCAAAACCTATATTTTCTTCTATCTTTTCTCTTTTTCCCTTATTTATTTATTTATTGGAGGAGGGAGGGTTGTCATGTTAATTTTCTTTTCCAAAGAAGTCTACCTTCCTAATAGTAAATGTCTTTTTTTTTTGAGAGATTCTGAATCCAACGGACACTGCTGAAGGAGAAACCTTAAGGGAGAGTCCCCTGTATGCCTATTTATATCGCTATATTTTTTTCTCTTGAAACTGCAGCTGTTCATATTTGCTTTTGTTATTACTTTATTGTTAAGGTAAGTTACAGGGACAGCCTTGCTAGACTGTTTAAGTTACAGATACCTAAGGCCTTTGTGAAATTAAGTGGCACCCTTTCTTTTTTGATAAAGTGGCACCCTTGTTAGACGCTTCAATTAACAAGTGTGCAAATGAATTTGTTATGACCTGTGTGTCCTTTGTGCTTTATGAAGAAGAAATTATAGGCTAGGAAAAAGAGAAAGAAAGACCTAACCTCGAAACAAATTAGTCCATCTTAAAACTTAATACCATCCAAAAAGTGATGTTTACCTATTTACCCAGATAAACTTAATTTTCAAGGTGCAAATCTTTGAGTTAATATAGAGAATACAAGCTGTAATGTGACATGTTAGCTATCTCCACTTATGTAATAAAGGTACTTCCATTAATTTCTTTTTTCTTTTTCCCTTTTAATTTAGGGTCAGGTCAAAAGAAAAAACAGTTTTAGTTTCTAGAAGGGTATTGTTGGTGTAAATTCACATTTTCGTGTAAAATCAACAGCTTTTAGCTAATTTTTGAATTTTGTCATAGAGAGGTGTGTGTAGCAAAACTAAAAGCTTAGTGGTTTTCATGTAATTTTGATATTAAAGGAGAGATATGTCCAATTTGAGCAATCTAGAGGGGTTGTTCTCGTTATTTACATGATAAAGTATGGTTTAGTTATGATTTCTAAGCACTACGATATTCCCTATCTTGATACCCTTTTATTTCTGCTTTGATGCCGGAGTATGAGAAGGTAGTGGAAAAAGAAGGAACAATTCCATACATAGTTGTTGTTGATCCTTAATATCAACTGGAAATTTCCTTTTCAAAAGAACTTTGTTGATGCATTTTCTTAGATTTCCATATTCCTCGAGCTTAAGATGCTTTCAACTGGAACCCTGGGTCCGTTTGGTTGGTTTGAATTTTGAGTTTGCAATAAGATAACCCATGCAAGAGAGTGCAAGTGAATGAAGTTCAGGTTACAGAAGATTCATATAGCCAACTGGACTAGTTTGGGTTAATATTCTTCCGTGGCTCATGTAGAGAGCGTAACTGATTGGAGATGCCAAAGAAGGTTTTGAATGGCTAGTCTACTTGAGAGAGCTGTCAATCACCACTATACCAACAAGAGGTGGACAACGGGACTAGATATGATTATTATACTTGGCAAAATAAAATAATATATATATATATCTCACACACACACACACACACTTGACAAAGTTTCTAAACAACAAATGATACTTCGAAGAGAAGAAAAAGGAGCAAAATTCATGAAAAGAATTAATCGAATTGGCCAGTGTTGAAAGGAAGTCTTCTTTTAGAGGAAAAAGAAAAGAGGAAGTCTTCGACTCTTCTGTGATCGCTCAACGCTTGGATAGATAGAAGAAAGAAGCAATTACTTTATAGAATTGGTTATCTTTTTCTTTTTTCCTGAAGGTCAGGGGTGACCAAATTTATAGGCTAATTTTAGGCTATGGGCCTGTTGCTGCCCTTGGCTCACACATTTATCCACATTCGTAGGTGGACTAAGAATCAACAATGAAGCCATTGGTTTCTGTGAAGAGCATCTTGCAGGTTAAAAAAATACTTTGAATCTGGGTATAGCAATTTATCTGCAAATTAACTATAAAAAGGTTCGTTCAGTTGTGCTGTTTGGAGAAGTCTGCAGTCCTTTTGATCTTCTATAGTCATCTATGGAGATTTTATTTCACTTCATCTCTCATTCTACATAACTTAAGAAAGGATCTCTCGGTTGAGATCTGCAAAGTTGTGTTTGAGTAGAATGCTAAACAAGTTGAACAGTGTCAAAAGATGAGTCTTCTTTGTCCTGCTTCAACAAATCTAAAGTTTGAGCATACCCATGCCTTTTAGAGCCACCCTTCTTTGCATTTAGTAGTCTTGTGTCTTTGCATTTCACTTGTGTGAATGTTAGTGAGGCAATAAGCTGCGCTAAGATCCACTTGTATGTGTCTCTCAGTGCTTGGATTAATGCAATTTTTATGTAGAAGACAGTTGGACAAAGAAAACAAACAGGTATCTGGTGGTCATTGGATACAAGTCCTGGATTACCTAGTTGTTCCTAAGGTGGACTTTGGAACTTGGTTGTTAGTTGTTACCATTTAAAATATTATGAGGATGAACCTTGGTTTATGAGATCTGATTCAAACCAATTTAAAGTTTGTTTTCTTCTGTTCCTGCAGATTGTTGGTTGCATGTCGGCCGAGCAGAGAAAGGTTCTCCTCTTCTTTTGGACTTCAATAAAGTATCTTCCAGTAGAGGGTTTCGGTGGTTTGGCGTCTAGGCTTTACATCTACAAAACCAGAGAGTCTCATGATCGCCTGCCTTCGTCACACACATGCTTCTACCGTCTATGCTTTCCTCCTTATCCATCCATGGATGTCATGCAAGAGCGACTTAGCATTATCACCCAGGAGCATGTTGGTTGCAGCTTTGGTACGTGGTGACATCTGCGATCGTCTGGGACCTGAAATCAACTGCACATAAGATATGTAATCAGCTTGTACGTATGTATAGGATATGTTCCCATTTGGAACTTGACTGTGGTAAGGTTTTTTTGGCTGGTTTAAATGGCGGAAGGTTGTAGTTCTAGTTCCCCGCCCCCCCCCCTTCC
>MCJB01005213.1:107708-129708 GCA_002018475.1 Nicotiana obtusifolia
AAACCATTAACTTTATACAAGTATAGTATCTGTTAATAAAGAAAGCAAGAAGGGTCAAGTTTTTCTTTTAATTTCTAATTCTATTTCTTCCTTTTTTACTTCTTAGGCCTAGCCTCTGTTTCAGTTTTCTTTCCTCACTCCTTTCTGCTCACGTGAGGGTGTTTATATTTGTAAATAATAGAGCTTACTTTCAATCTTTGCCATGCTAAAAAGAGCATGCCTTTGGAGCTGGTATTTTAGTATTCTCCTTTTAGTTAGGCAGCAAATGTACCATTTGTATTCAGTGCGATTTGTTCGGCATCTCACTTCTGTTATGGTTGAAATCGTCAACTTGTATCTTATATGCCAGATACCCTCTAACTTAGTGGCATTCTTTCTGCCCTCATTTGGAAAATTTCTGAAGAATGATAATACCTTTTAGTGAAAAAGAGCAAAAGTTGTACATATCAAACTCATTGGTTGGGCTGTAATACAACATTTATGTGAATTAAAAAGCCCGAAGCTAGTGGGATTGAGAAATATACTCCATGTTCCACGAGAATGGTATGATAGATGAAAATATTACACAAAATTGAAGATATTACACAAAATTAAATAGATGGTTGAAATAGGAAAGTATTGCTGGAGTATTATGTGATTAAAAGATACATTGCTCCACATTTGGCAGAAGGTGCAAGTAGCTGTCACGTTCCAAATACCCTTAGACGTGACTGGCACCCAGTACATATCACTCGCCAAGCGAACTAGATTTTCATATATTAACCATTAATTCACAACATTTAATAAATTAAACAAGTTTTCAAATAGGTTGATACTTAATTACGAACGATTAATATCTCGAAATACAGATTTAAAACTCTTGCCCAATTCCTACATTAGACCGTGGAGCATCTAAAGAATTTCAAAAGACTCAAAGCTAGGTGTACAAATTCTAAATAAAGTAAATAGAAATAAATACACCCTATCGGCAGCGTCCACGGACAAAGTGAGGGCCCACCTCAATAACTAAATAAACTTTAGGAAACTCGTCAGCTACACGATGTATTGTCGGCAATAGCATCTGCATATACATGCAGGTAAGGAGTGAGTTATAAGTAAATATAACCCAGTAAGATCTTCGAACAGCCAATTTAAGTAACCCTGGAACAAGTATTAGAAAATACAAACATACAACGGGCACAAAAATAATATGCACAGAAATTCTTTCATCATATAATTACTTCATAAGGTCCAAATAATTATTCAACAACAACACTATATCTCAACACAATCTACACTAAGGACTTGTCATAAACAGCAGTGCAGGAAATTAACCAAACACCCCGACAAGTCCACGACAGCATACACAATGCCCCAACGCCATAGCACGAGGCTACGCCACACCACAAATCACTTATTAAACAATTTCAGTTTTTTCACAAAATAATATATATTTGCAATTGGTCGCAGACCATCGATTTTGCCAAGTACACCCTTATCCCAATGCAAGGCAGACAAAATATAATTTAGAAATAGACTTTGAAAAGCAAGCACCAAAGCTTAAAGTCTCACTTACCTCAATTCGTAACAACAACCTTTCTAATAGCCCGTAACTATGCTCGCAGGTCTCAGGAACACCTCAAACTTAATACTCTGGAACTTGCTACTGTTAAGAATTGCATATGTGAATAGAAGATGGTCTCCTTAGCTTCGTTAGTAGGTGAGCAGATAGTTGCTTTTCTCCCCAATATACTCTTAAACAATGATTGACAAAATAATTGGAATTCAAATAGTTGCTTCAATGTTTCTTCCCTGTCGTAAGTCCCTTTGATTTCTTGTCTCTAATTAAACTAAGATGAAGTCTTTACCTTGCTACTACCCTAGCAATATTTGACAATCAAGAAAATAAAGGTGGGCTTGGGCCACTTCTAGCCCAATTAGATAGATCACAAGCATAGCTACCAAATTCTCCTTGGTCACTTGACACGTGAGATGGCAAAAAAAAAACATCCCTTCTTCTTTGCATATAATTAGTCTCGTACCTCAAATATAAATAATATTCTCAATAATTAACTCAATAATTCACTTAAAATATCGGGTTATTGCAGTAGCACACATGGAAGATAAAATGAGAGGTATCTTGAGATGATTTGATCATGTCTCATGTAAATTTCTAGATGTACTAGTCGTTTATTTACTTATTTTTCTGAATAGTAATGGTCTAGTTAAGTCTAATTGGAGCGACATAATAAGTAAGGATTCATATAGTCGAATTCAACTTACTTGTTACTGAGATATGCTAGTTTATGATTTTTTAATTTTTGGCTGGGGGATGGAGCCTGGAGGGGGTGTTTAACCATCCGGTTTCTGAAACTTATGTCCGTCAAGGAGGGCAAAACTTTCTCTGCAGAAATATTCTCTATTCTCAGGATTAAAACCCGAGACTTTCGATTAAGGATGAGGGTTCTCAACTGTTCCCCTACCCAGATTGTGTATATTATAGTTAATCTAATGTACATAGGTAGAAGGTTGCGAGTTAGCTAAGAAAATATTCTCGAAACTGTTAGATAACCTGAATCGAGTTGTTGTTTTCTAACCGAGTAGGAAACCTGAGTTTCCAAAGACACATAACAGGCAAAAAGATATAGTAATCCTTTATTATTCAAAAGCAGAGATCAGATCTCCTCTCATCTTCTCTTACAACCATAAAACTTGACAACTGAATTCCCACAAACATAGCCAACTAGGTAGTAGTGATAATACTAATAGTAGTAGTAGTAGTAAATATATAAACTTAACTTAGAAAATGAAAATATCAAATACCATCCCATAATTCACCAACCATTGCACTATCCATTTTCACTCCTTATGAAAAGAGTACATCAGTTTACTCTTCAGTTTTCTCCACTGGAACTTCTGTGGTAGCCTCTGCTGCAGCTGGAGCTTCAGTTGTCTCATCAACTTTTCCTTCTTCTGCCTCAGTCTTCACTTCAGCTAATTCTACTGCTGGAGTTTCAACTTCAGCAGCAGCTACTGTTTCCTCAGCTGCAGGTGTTTCTGTTTCTGCTTTTGCAGCTTCTTCAGCCACTGTCTCCTCTGCCACTGGAGATTCTGCTTCTGCTTCTGTCGTTGCTTCTTCAGCTACTGCATCCTCAGCAGCAGGGGCTGCTTTCTCTTCAACTGGAACAGTCTCTTCTGCTGGTGCTGGTGTTGTTGCAGTCACAGTTTCCTCCGCCGCAGCTGGCGCGGATTCCTCTGACTTGGGTGCCTCTTGTGTAGTTTTCACCTCGACCTCAACTGGAGCAGTTCCTACTACTTCTACTGGTGCAGATTGAACCTTCATAACCAAGAACAATTAAAAAGAAAAAGAATGAAAGAAAGAAATATCTCAAAGAATATGTAAGAGGCAAATTGCTATCAATATCTGAAGTAAGATCATTGGTCAGGGGCGGAGCTATATGGTACAAAGGAACAAAACTGTATATATAGATTGTTGAATTCCTTTGACATAAGGAAATGTAGTGAGAAAGCTGATTCAAGAATTGCTTTAAGTCGCAAATTTGGATCGTGGGTATTAACATTCTTGCAATTTCTGCATATCCTTATCAAAATTTCTAACCTCGCCACACTGTCGTTGGTTGATCATCAAGCTAAAGATCATATTGAATGAACAATCCAAAATGATGAACGGGGGTTACTGTTTTTTATTTATTTATTTGAAAGCCAAGATTTGATTAATCAAGGTACTATTGATAATTGACATAGTATTTTTCGAATTCTTGACGATTTAAATACACATATTCTAACAAAATTCACCCGAAAAAAGAAAATAAAAACATGCAATCTCCAGGTTTAATTTTCAGTATGAAATGGTTTAAAACCCCTTGTGCAAGTATGATCTCTTAACTTGTTTTCTTTTTCACAACAATGATCATTAGATTAAAGGGTAACTGATCAGTTATATAGTAAGACATCTCTATAAAAGTCATTTTTTATAACAATATTTTACTATACCGGCCAAATTTTCTTATATGTTTTCTATAACAATACTTCATTATATCAATCATAAAAAATTTCGGAACAAACAAGGTTATTATAAAAAGGTATTATAGAAGAATTGCTAGCTAGCTGATCTTCCTTAGAGTAAATAAACATTACGTTCTTATTTGAAAAAAACATGAAGAATAATCAATGCATAAATAACCAGGAAAATATACCTCAACGCTGGCCATTGGAAATGGAGAAATAAACTTGAAACTAAGATGTGAAGAAAGGGTAAAGATGAAAAGGAGCAAAGGTGGCCAAAGTGCTTTGAATGTGAGACTGATGATGAGAAATGATCAATTGAGGGCTATTTATAGGGAAGTAAAATGTATTGTATTAATTAAATTAATATAAAAAAAGGAGAAGAATCTTGAGGGATATACAAATTGACATCTCACATCAATGACATAAAAGGTGGGACAAAATAGGCAGGTCTAGTTGTAAATATATTTATGCTTTACTATATCTTTAAAAGTACTAACACAACTCAATAATACTTGGTTTCGACTTTTTAAAAATATTTAAGATGAGTCTTCTTTCTGCAGATATTATTGAATAGTTGATCCATTTATCTCAAAATTATTCTATTTTCTTTCTAACAAGTAGACATGATATGGTGATACTAATCGGTTAAGACTTTATAATATTACTCTTTGATTGTTTTGATATAGAAAAGACTATAGCTTGTACACCATTTATGTTGATTTTTAATATTTATGTTAAGAACATATATAGTTAAATTGACTGTAATTTGACTCTAAAAGTTGGTCAAATTAACCATTGCTTAAGTATATAAGGTTGGAGCACTGGTGGATTTAGAATTTAGACATGTACTCCAAATTGAGAAAATAGGTTATAAATGTATGTATAACTTTATTTATACTTGTTTAATGCTCGCATTAGATTAAGCTATCCACATCACACCCATTTGGGTGCGGTTAGGGGCGAAGCCACCTTTTGTTAAGGGTAGTCAATTGATCACCCTTCGTCGAAATATTCTAAAAAAGTTACAATGTCTATATGAGTAAAATATTGATTTTAGATGTATAAAACATATATTGAACATCCTTTGTCGAGATTTTTTTTTTACTTCTTTCAAGTTTGAACACCCTTAAAAAAATCTGGCTTTGCCACTGGGTGCAGCCCTTCCTAGGACCCTGCATGAACGCAGAATGCCTTGTACACCGAACTGCCTTTGTTTTTTGTCACACGTATATATGTTGTTCAACCTCGAATAGAGTGAGTAATTAATTAATTAATTAACTTGGTTGTTGTATACAGGTAAAACCGAGCCCGCTGCATGACTCGACTTTCTGGTGAGCCAAGCGGAGCAGGAAGGTGACCGTAATGTTCGGAGTCACAACGAAGAACCCCTCGTATCAGGGTTCGGGCAAACACCTGCCCTCGGGGATATCGAGGCCATATCCTCGAGGTCTGATTTAAGGATTGAGACTTCAGAGAGCATTACCAAATAGCTGCAGACGACTAACAATGGACCGCGATGTCCACGCCTAACCGAATATCACGGCGTAAATCTCGGCCTGTATCAGCAGTGAATCGGTGATTAGCATAAAGAAAGATTTTAATCCTTTTTTAGAATTGTACTTAGGGTGAAACTCTCCTACTATATAAAAGAAAACTAAATGTTCATTAAACACTTTGTAACACGCATATCAAGGCAATATACGCTTATTCTCTTTGTTATTAAAAGTTTTTACTTTTGTTCATCAGTTCTTCATTAGTGTGAGCCCAAGATTGAAGTCAGGCACTTCGTTAAGATGTTACTGAGTCCGGAATCACTCTTTTATTGGTTTGGCAATTTATTACTTCCTTTATCTGTTAATCTAACGCCATTTATCACTTGTATTGAATTAATCCGCATATCCTTAAAAACCACATATAAACTTAATTGTTATCCGTTTTGGAGGGTAAACAGTTTAGCGCCTACCATGGGGCTAGGGATAATAGTGGTAATTTGATACAAATTTCCATAATACACTCTATTTTACACTTTTTCTTTGAGATTTTAATTTTAGGTCAAATTAAAAATGTCGAACTCTCAATTTGCTCCTTTGAACGTTGGTGCTGAGTCTGGCCACCAGGGTGAGAACAACAATGTAGTACCCAACAACGAGGTGCCCCCTATTGACCCCAACAAAGTTCCAGTCGCGAACCCGATTGATGCTAACTCACATGTAGCTATCGACGTAAACTTGCCTACCGACCCGGAAAATAGAGTTCTCGGGGGAGCCCGATCGATGGCCCGGAGTACACACGACGGTGAAGGTGATGTGATTAATTTGCGGGTGATCTTCGAAATGTTACAGGCTCAACAAGAAATGATAGCCCAGTTACAAAACCAAAGCCACGCCCCCAGCAGAGTCGAGCCCGAACCGTCCCGAAAAAACACTCGCATAAGTGAATCAGCCACAGAAAGGTGGGGTGAAGTTGAACCTGGAACTAACCTCGAGATAATAAAGATGATTGAGGAACTGACAAAACGGGTGGAATCAGGAGAAAAGAAAATCGAAGCCAACAACAAAAAAGTGGAGACCTATAACTCTAGGGTTGATCAAATCTCAGGAGCACCTCGAATATCGAAAGGCTTGGATTCCAAGAAGTTCGTCCAAAAACCTTTCCTTCGAGCGCAGCTCCGAAACCGATCCCGAAGAAGTTCTGTATGCCCCAAATTCCAAAGTATAAAGGGACCACGAAGCCGAATGGACATGTGACCTCATACACGTGTTCCATCAAGGGAAATGACTTGGAAGATGACGAAATTGAATCGGTTCTCCTGAAAAAGCTCGGGGAAACCTTGTCTAAAGGAGAAATAATATGGTATCACAACCCCTCCCCCTAATTTCATTGATTCGTTTGCCATGCTTGTGGATGCCATCGTAAAAGCTCATGCGGGGCCATCAAAGTCGAGACCAGAAAATCAGACCTCTTTAAAGTCAAGCAAAGAGATAACGAAATACTCAAGGAGTTCGTGTCGAGGTTTCAAATGGAAATGATGGATTTGCCCCCGGTTGTGGACGATTGAGCTGTTCAAGCATTCACTCAAGGACTCAACCCCCAAAGCTTTTTGGCCTCATAGCAGCTGAAACAGAATTTGATAGAGTATCCGGTGGTAACTTGGGCTGACGTCCAGGAAGCTCGGCCAATATCATCATATCGAGGGTCGTGGAACAGCTGGGTTTACAAGACCAAATAGTGCCAGCAATCCAAGTTTTAAACGGATTCAACATGGCGTGTGAAACTACTAAAGGGGAAATAACCCTACCGGTGAACACCGCCGGAACCATTCGGGAAACAAAGTTCTACGTCATCGAGGGGGATTCGGTAGGCCATGGATTCACAACATGAGGGCAATACCCTCGACTCTGCCCCAGGCATTGAAATTCCACACACCAGGAGGGATCAAAATAGTTTACGGAGAGCAGCCGACCGCAAGAGAAATGTTCGGGGTCGATGAGGTGATCCCGGTGTCCGCCCTCTCAACATGAAAGAACCTGGAGTCGGTTAGGAAGAAAGAAACTAAATAGAAATCACCGACACCGGCCTCGACCAAACCGAAAAAGCAAAAGGCAGGGGAGGATGATGATTACAGAGTTCTAGGTTGTTCATCGACCATGACGATTCCGATGCCACCAAGTCAACGGTTGAGGAGCTGGAGAAAGTCATATTGATCGAACACTTGCCCGATCAGAAGTTATACCTGGGCATGGGGTTAATTTTCGAGCTCAGGAAAAAACTTATTGAATTCCTTATAGCTAACGTAGATTATTTTGCTTGGTCCATCTTGATGTGACAGGGATCCTGCCGAAAATAACTACTCACAAGCTGAGCTTGGATCCGAAGTTCCACCCGGTTAAATAGAAGAGGAGGCCTCAGTCCGAAATCAAGCACGCATTCATCAAAGGCGAGGTATCAAAACTCCTTAAAATAGGTTTTATCCGGGAAGTTAAGTACCCGGATTAGTTAGCTAACGTAGTGCTAGTGCCTAAAAAGGGAAATAAATTAAGAATGTGTGTACACTACAAAGACTTGAATAAGGCATGCCCTAAGGACTCTTTTCCTTTTCCGAACATCGATCGCATGATACGATGCAACGGCCGGCCACGAGATACTCAGCTTTCTCGACGCCTATTTCGGGTACAACTAGATTCGGATGGACCCAGGCGATCAAGAAAAAAACTTTCTTCATCACTAAATACGGCACCTATTGTTATAACGTAATGCCGGTCGGACTAACAAACGTCAGTGCCACTTACCAACGCCTAGTGAACCGGATGTTCGAAGAGCAAATCGAAAAATCAATGGAGGTTTACATTGAAGACATGTTAGTTAAGTCCCTACAGCAGAGGACCATTTGGAAAATTTGCACGAAACCTTCAACATACTGAAGAAACACAATATTAAGCTGAACCCGGAGAAATGCATATTCAGGGTCGGGTCTGGGAAGTTCCTTGGATTTATGGTGTCCAATCAGGGGATTGAGATCAATCATGACAAAATCAAAGCTATAGAGGATATCACCGAGGTGGATAATGTCAAGGTCATTCAAAGGCTAACGGGGCACATAGCCGCCCTGGGTCAGTTCATATCAAGGTCCTCCGATAAGAGCCATTGGTTCTTCTCATTATTGAATAAAAAGAATAACTTCTCATCATTGTGCAGAATTCCAACAAGATTTTGACAAATGTATGGACCGCACATGAATTGTGCGGCCGCAGAATTAGGTTTTTACTGACAAATAGTTTCAAGTTCAGAAAGTGTGCAAAAGACCAAGTCCTGACGCCTTACTGAACTGCGGACCGCACAAGAACTGCGCGGCCGCAGAAGTTGTTTCGCAGCCGCAATCCAGAAATGTGCGGCTGTAGAATCCCATCCCCTGCCAACTAAAGAAATTTGCGGTCCGCACATGGAATTGTGCGGCCGCAGAACCTCCCGAGGAATATTTTTGTCAGGGAATTATGGCCCACTATAAATAGATGAGTTTACAATTTTAGGTCAAGTTTTGAAGTTTAAAGCTGTTGTAGCCGTTACCTTTTGCCATTTTAGGATGTTTTTGATTATTTTAGTGTTTAAACATTATACTTCATCAATTTAATCTTTGATTATAGATTTTATTTGCATTTCTTCATTATTTTCTTCAATACCCACTATGAGTAGCTAGATTTTTACTAGGGTTGTGACCCAACCCTAGTGTGTAAACATTATGGGTATTTAATTTAATGCTTGTTTATCATTGGGTGTTGATTATTTATTCTAATTAATGCTTCAATTTTAGAACTAATGGTTGCAAATATTGATTCATGCCTTTTAGACTTATTCTCTATTTGAGAAAGAGGGACTTAGTCTAGGATAACTTAGCTAACAAGAAATTGGGTTAATTGAGAGTTCGATTAGCCTAATTAAAGGGTTCAACCTAGAGATAGTAAGAACCCGACTTGAGCTCATATCAAATATTTTGTTTGATACCCATTTGGGCTTGAGAAAGCCAAATTAGGCAAAATCACTCTTTGACCGAGAGGTATTGAGTGGGTAACGTAGAGTTGAGAGCTATAATACGCCTCAATCAAAAAAATAAGTATTAAAGTATTTAACCTATTAGGCGAACACCTAGGTCATGGTCACATCCCTAGGCTTTTAAACAATTTGGAAAAACACCAAAAATAATCATTCATTTCTAGTTTCTTTTACTTAGCTTACAATTGTTAGAGTAATAGTAGAAGTAAAATCAAGACTTTTGTGGAATTGCAAATTTTGTTAATCCACTCGCTTTCTTCAAGTATATACTCCTAACACCCCTTATAACTCCCTGTGGATTCGACCCCGACTCTTAGTTGGGTAATTTATATTGCATACGGCTGTATTATATCTCTTATCGAGGTGTGTTGTGGACCTCATCACTATTCTTACCCGTGAACTATCGAGCCCAAGGGCCACCCTTATCCAAGCCCAAAGGGCTACCTCCATTCGGGGACTGCCATTCGAGATAAGCTTGGGCAGCTCGGGTTATCGAAACCCGGATGCACAAAACCTGTTAGGCAGTGTCTAAACCAAAAGGCTACGGCCGCCATAAAAATGGTTCGGAGATGTCCGAAGCCCGTAATCAAAACATAAGGCCCTCAACAAAATTCTAAACATGTTCAAAGGTTACCCTCGGCAAAGATACAATCTAACAACATTTGAAGAAGCATCTTGGGGAAAATTTTCGTTTAGATCTTACACAAGTTCAAGCAAAAATTGCATCGAGGACAAGTCTTGTTCGGACATCCAAAAAATGACTTATTACTACGTTTGATTCTATGCTAAGGCATTAGAAATGCTTGCATTGTAAAAAGATGCTGAAGACAATAGACTTGAAAATTGCCGAAAGAAAAAAAGAAAAACTTTATACATTCAGGAATATCTTTACAAAGGCCAATGAAAACGGCCACAACAAAATAAATATACAAGATACAAAAATAATAAATCCTAAGGCATCCATGCCCGGTCTTCACCGGAACCCGACTCGACACCAGAACCGTCAGGGCCTTCGGGTTCTTCGAAGCCCTCAAAGCCTTCTTCATCATCGAGTTCAGCTAGCTTATTGGCCTCGACCTCAAGCCTTTTCGCCTCCTCGATCTCGATCGACAAGTCTAAGCCTCGGGCATGGATCTCTTTGAGGGTTTCCCTCTGGGATTGCCGCTTTACGTACTCAGCAGTAGTCTTCAGGCGAGCCTCGGCTGCCTTAACATCGACCCTATACTGGGCCACCATCTCTTCCGCATCGGTGGAGGTTGTGCGAAGTTGAGACTTTATAGCTTCACTTTCATTACCGAGGGCGTCCCGCTCTGCCAGAGCTTAGCTCAATTGTGATCGGAGTTCATCATTCAACTAGGACTGCTTGTCGGCTTTTTCTTTTGCCACCCGGAGTTGAACCTCTACCAATTCTAGATGTGCCCGGGCAGTTTCCTTCTCCGAAGCCAACCGGTCCATTTTGCTCTTCGAACCATCGGCCATGGCTTAGACCTTATTCATTACAACTCGGAGTTGATCGATCTGGTTAATCTTTTGTTGAACCTGCGAGTGTTGGTCGTTAGTTACCATGGCTAAGTCTTCATTACTAACTTCAAAAACCTTTACCTTTTAGACAAAAATCGGCATGTTCCCCCCCAGATTCGAAGCCTTCCTCTGAGCCTCATCCAGCTCAGCCTGAAGACCCTTGATGGCCCATTTGTGTCGCTCGCTGAGAAGCTTGTACATATCTCTTTTCTCGGCAAGCTCCTTGCCCTCAAGCTCGAGCTGTTAATCTTATTTCAGTACCGAAGAAAGCTTTCGTGATGAAGTACCGAGGCCTGCAAAGGGGTAAAAGAAAAAAGACATGAGAAATATCAAGAACTAAGTCAAAGTTTGGAAGAGCGTAATAATGCCTTACCCGATTCAGCGCCTGCTGTGCCACGTTGAACAGGCACGACACGTCCACCTCATTCATTTTTGCCTGGTCTTCTTCGGTCACCAGGCATCGGAGGTAGCTCGGTACTCCCACGGGAGCAGAAAGAACTCGGGCATCCTCCGGGACAGTAATGATTATCGACCTCTTACAGCCGGGATCCGCACTCGAGGCTGAAAACTGGTTGATTAACTTTGGGCTCGAGTTTAGCCCACCGACTTTTGAAGATGGATTTTTTCTCGGCACTTTCAGGTTTCCCAGCCTAGAAAAGTCTTCCAAGATGGACGAGTCCACACCATCGAAAAAGGAAAGAAGGAGATCGTCCACGCCATGAGCTCCTTCATTAGATTTCACCGTCCTTGCTTGGGCCTCCTCAAGCATAGACTCGGTGTAGGAGAGCGTCTCCGAGATCTCAATTACGCCAGGGACTTCCTTTGGTGTAACGCCAGCATCCCAAGAAGTTTCATCCCAAGGATCCGCGTCGGTTTTCTAAGTTGGAGGGGGGTCAACCTCGCGAGTCTCCCCCTCGGATGCATCCCAATCCCCGGGATAGGTCGTCCCGTGAGTTACGAAGGCAGATTCATCCTCTGGCTCGTCCTTAAGCTGGAGGAGGCAATTAGAGGCAGGCACACGGGAACTGGAACCCCTCCTAGGCTTGCGGAGCACCCGCTTCTTTGGTTTCTGCGCCTCGGAGCTCGAGGAGCCCCAGGGTTTTCTTTTACTCTTCTTCTTTCCCTTCGTGGAAGCAACGGAGGGATTAACGGGCGGGGGCACATCTTCGTCCCCTTCCGAAGGCCTAAGTTTTGTGGTCTTAGGCAAACCTGCAATGATAAAGAAAAGGGGTTTAGTATAATATAAGGTGGAGATGTAATGTTGGCTATTCGGAGAGAGACCTTACCATGAGAACGGGCTACACATCGGCCCTTTGAGAGTCCGCACCAAAGCGCTCGAAGTAGGACATCTGAGTACAAATGCCCTCCATACACTCCTTTAACTGGGGGACCATATTCGGAACCCAGGCAATAGTTGCACAGCCATAAACACAAATGAGAAGATCGAAATAAAAAAAAAGAAGAAATTTTGATGTTAAAAGAAGGAGTTGCACTTACGAGACGCATTCCATTTATTAGGGAATGACATGTATTCTGAGGGGATCAAATCCTCGATCTTCACTCAAACGAAGCATCCCTACCAGCTCCGGTCTTGGTGTTTGTCGATACTGCAGAAGGGGTCCTTGCTGGCCCGACGTGTAAGCTTGATCGGCCCCCCTCGAAATATCCGGGGACCGTATAATCAAAGCAGGGGTTCGATCGTGAACCGACGAGACTCCGTCTTGTTCAAGAAGTAACGGAGGAGAGTCACGATCATCCACAATGATGGATGGATTTTCCCGAGGCACACCTCGTACCTCTTGCAGAAATCTAGGGCGATCGGGTCCACCAGGCCCAACGTGAAGGGATAAGTATAAACACTTAAGTACCCTTCCACGTGGGTAGTAACGGCGTCCTCGGGTCCGAGGACTACTACATCCTTGCCTTCCCAATCGCAGTCCTTACAAACTATGGGAAGAACGTCCTTGGTCACGGAACATATATATCTCGAGACTCCTTCTCCACAGTCCTGTTTGCGCGAAGGCTTCTCGACCTTGAAATCATCTACAATTGAGCAACCCCCGAGGATAAACGCCAACAAAGGAGGCTCGAGGGCCGGTTCGTTGGCAGCCGCAACATGGGAAGCCGTTTCGAGGGCCACCACCTCGGGGGCTATTGCTTCAAAACCAGCGGCCAGTTGAGAAGATGAAGAGGCAATGTGTTGAGAAATGATTTTCGATATTTTTGCCATTGTCATCTGAGAGAAAGTTTGAAAATTTGAGAAATAAACATGAAGTTTTGGAAAAATGAGTTTTAAAGACGAAGAACAGGGTATGAAGATTTGATGAAATTTTGGGTAGAAATCTGGAGATTGCTATGGAGATTGAAGAACAAGGATGGAGAAATGAAGATTTGAAGAAGGTTTTGGTAATGGTTGGAAGGCTTGAAGATAGCGGTTTGATCGGAAAGTAGAAAAAGGACAAAGGAATGAGGCTTTTATAGGGAAACAGCTGACGCTACGCATTCGGAGGCAACCTGTCGGTGAGCGACACGTGTCCGAAGTCAGAACGACGCGATTGATGGGACGTTTCGGCTCCCCGTCGTAACTTACGAAGGAAGGAATTGGAGTCATCCATCGTTTCCCATCGTTTCAGCTAGCCTACTCTCTAAAAACGAGGGGACTATCTGTATACGGGTAAAATCGAGCCCACTACATGACTCGACTTTCCGGTGAGCCAAGCGGAACAGGAAGGTGACCGTAGTATCGGAGTCAGAACAAAGAACCCCTCATATCAGGGCTCGGGCAAACACCTGCCCTCGGGGATATCAGGGCCATATCCTCGAGGTCCGATTTAAGGATTGAGACTTCGGAGAGCATTACCAAGCAGCTGCACATGACTAACAATGAATCGTGATGTCCACGCCTAACCAGATATCACGGCGTAAATCTCGGCCCCTATCAGTAGTGAATCAGTGATTAGCATAATGAAAGATATTTATCCTGTTTTAGAATTGTACTTAGGGTGAAATTCCTCTACTATATAAAGAATAAACTAATTGTTCATTAAACACTTTGTAGCACGCATATCAAGGCAATATACTCTTACTCTCTCTGTTATTCATTAGTTCTTTAGTGTGAGGCTGGGATCGAAGTCAGGCACTCGTTAAGACATTACCGAGTCCAGGATCACTCTCTTTACTGGTTTAGCAATTTATCACGTCCTTTATCTGTTTAATCTAACGATATTTATCATTTGTATTGAATTAATCCGCATATCCTTAAAATCATATATAAATTTAATTGTTATCCTTTTAGAGGGTAAATAATTATGCAAGCCCGTATTACGTGATTTTGGGAAATAGCGAAGCCACATGCATGGTGGTGGAGGCCATTCGCTATTAACAACTATCATATCTTTTTCTTGAGAGGTTTATTCTGTGTTTTGTGCAGTCTACTACTTAGGTGACTGAGACTATCATGCTTTCATGTTCGTGTAATTTTATATAATTCTTTTTCTGTTTCTACGCATTTGTCCTATTTCTTCTCTAATTGTATTTCTTGGTTCTTGCTTCACCCCGCGTTTTCGGGGCAAACGCAATTTATCGGTTCATTTGAACTCATAATTTTTTAAATGAACTGTAAGTATATATATATATACAAAAATTTATTAAAATTTTAATAAATATTAAATTTAAACTCATAATTTTAACAATATAGTAATTTCAATACTAAAAATCTTAAAAATTGAACCTATCAAATTTTAATTATTGATGCGCCTCTGCTCGTCCTCCCACACAAGAATTTATTGGTCAAGGAAAATGTATATTTGATGGTGAAACAACTTAAATTTAATAAAGAACTGACTTATCTTGATCCAATTTCTAAAACTATTATTGGATCATGCAAACTATTGGCTTTATTCACGTAAAATCGTGCAGATTTCTTCCAAATGCTTCGTCTAAGGCATGCAACAATCATTCACCCTCTTGCTCTAATATCGAAGCTCACAGCAGCACCTAACAAGATAAAGGTAAATAAATAAATAGATAAAAAAGGGAAACAATTAGGTAACTTGTCACCGTAAAGTATTTCTAAATATTACTGAACTCTTAATTAATGTGTTTGGGTAATTTTACCAGGCACAAAATGAGATAATAAGTCCACCTATCTTTTTTAGGAGAAAAAAAATGAGAAAACAACTTTTTCTACTTCAGAAAAAGGGAAAATTAATTGTATCGGCCTTGTCTTTTATTTTTGAAAGTTAAAAAAGCTTTCGTTAGTTAAAATTTTTCAGACTCTAAGTTAGTCGAATAAGCGCAATTGATCGCTCGATTCAAAGGTGCATGAGAGATAAAACAGAACCGATCAGATTTTGCATCACGACATTGAATCATCTTTCGATAAAACTATGATATGATGCGAGAAACTCCCGTCCGTGTCAATGATACCTCCTTATTGACCATGCCAATTTTTTTACCAGTTAATCTCCAAAATCATAGATGTGCTTGACGCACAAAGAAACTACTTTTTCATTGAAGGAATAGTGGTATATTCAAAAAATAGTATAGAAGTGAAAAAATAGCAGAACATTTCTTATTGCATAGATATTTTTATCTATTAAGTTCAAATTTTTATTTCACAATATAAACAATAATTTCAAAAAGAAAAACAACGAAATCAGAGTGCAACATTGCTCGTTCTTCTCTAAATGAGAAGAATAACCCTACCAAAAGAAGATTGTGTCATCATATTCACAACCATATTTGGATTCATATGGGGACGATGGACATGAACGGGCAAACACTATGGCCAAATCCTTTTTTAGGGGGCTAGGCCGGCGCTTATTCGGCCCCCACTCACAAATTTTGATCATTTACGCCCCCACATTCTTCGATTTGATTTATGTTGCTCAGATTTTTCATTTTCGTTTAAATATGTTTTAACTGTGCAAAATTAAAAAAAAAAACGTGAACAATTTAAAAAAAGAAAATTTTAATGCACTTTGAGTTTGTAAAAAGTTATACAACATATACATAATATTCATACACAGTCCTATCAAATATGTTGTTGTGATCTAGTCCACGTATTAGAGCCTCAGAGATGAAAATGTGGCAGGACAGGAGGGAGTAAGTGTTTTTTCTTTATTGATCTCACGCGACAAGATTTCGAACTAATCGAGACTCCAATACAAGTACCGGGCGGGGACCGGAAACCAAGATAATCAAATGTAGAGTTAAAGCTGACCCCAGACCCCATTTTCAACTATAGACCCCGCAAAAACAACATATACAATCTGACGTGTCACCTCCTTTTTAATTAAATTTATTCCAAAGTCCACAAAAACCAGTGGGCCCTTACAAACCGCCCATTCCTAAAGATGTTTAGATGAGGTGGGTCCCTTCTCGACCTTTAGATGCTTTCCAGATATCAATCTCGTGCTCATTGGACCCCACTTTGCTTTTTTGCCACGCTGGAATATTGTCATTGCCACCTAATCTCTGCTCATGTCTCCTCCTAAAGTCTATATAGATTATATTTTTTAGATTAATAAAAGATTTTAAATCATTTTATTTTGTAAAGAGTGATATAGTTGCAAAAGCTCGAGATCTTTTAAAGCGATTGATTTTTTGAAAAATGACATTGTCTAGTCGCTCTCAAAATAATAGAATCGCTATACAGTGTATATTTTTTCGGCTATTATTTTAAGAGCGATTATATAATGTCATTTTTTCTATATTTTCATAAGTACACTAAAAAATTACTATCAAAACTTAGCTTTTGCCAAAGGGAGTGTTTTGTAAAAGGATGAAAATACGTGAGGGTAATTTCGCTGTTCTTGGGTGAGAGAAAAATCATTTTTTTAATTTCATCATAATCTGAAAAAAAAATATTCATGTTGATCGTGAAAAAATCACTCGTTATTTAAATATTAAATTTCAAATCTAGTAACTCAAATGGTCAATAGTTCAATGTCATTCCAAATTTATAATAGTTAAATTGTGGATCCGCCTCTTATCCAAATTAGGTTCCATCGCCCTCTTGTGTTTTTAGTATATTGTAGTCATTTCGAAAGATGGAAAGCAAATAATGTTCTTGTTGAATATTTTTTCAAAAAATATTAAATGGTCTTAAATACCCTATGATGCCAGGCTAAAAGAAAATGATATGGAAATAAAGCTACATCATAAATACTACATCAATTTAATCAAAGTTAGTCCTCTTTTAAATGATGGTCGCCTGGATATGCATTATTAACCCTATGTTGGCTTCCTACGTCAACTTTTCAGAAGCAAGAATTAAAAGCAAAAATAATGGAAAACAGATTTTATGAAAGAAGATATTTTCTAGAAAATATTTATAAAAAGTAAGTTGTTTTCTGGCAATCAAACAGTAAGGAGAATATTTTTTTTACTACAAGAGAAAACTACTTACTTTGCTGGTGTTTTTCTGCATTAATTCATTTAAAATAATTTCAAAATTTTGAAGAGTCTCGAATAATGGAGACCGGAGACAAAATTTCTTCTAAAAGTTTTGTTTTTGAAAAATATTTTCTATCATACCAAACACATTCTGTTTTTGGTTGCGAATTAATCCCTGGCATAAACCATTCTCTTGTGGTTCTTCAAAGGTAAAAACTTTATTCGACTTGTTCGTAGTTAATTAGAAATAAATGAGTTAAAAACTTTGGAATTATAGTGCCAGCTTCATAATTATTATCTACTCCAAAAATATTACATTTTAAAAGTATTGTAGAAAATGCGTTAAGAGTATGATAAAAGGAAAGATAACTTTAGAAATTGGTGGCTCTTCCCTTTGTGTAGCTGTCTATCCTAGGTTCTTTATTCGACCAAGACATATGGTTATGTTCTAGAAAATCTGTTTACCCCTTAACTTGACGTAGTGATGAGATATAACGATCTTTTGGACAAGGCTAAGATTGGAGAATTCAACGTCTAGTATTTTTATTTTTCTTTTTCATTCGATTTTTGATATTCATATTGTTGATTAAATTGTATGTTAGAAAACCTTACATTGGAGGAGAAGTACTTTCTAACAAAAACGATTTCATACTGATGTTTGGTAGAAAAGATATAAAATTCGATGTAAATCATCTCATATTTAGCTCTTGTTTCATGAAATTGGAATGTTAATTGTGTCGATTCATGTTAATGTAATGTGTTTTTATGTTTAGGAATGAGTCGAGAGCAATCGGGGGGCGAAACGGGGAAGAAACGAGCCAAAACGAGAAGAAACCGGACCAAGAGGGACTGGGCGCCACAGGCAGCGTCTGGCGCCACCTGTGGCGCTGGAGGCAGTGAGGCTGGAAAACTTACTGGACGCAGCGCCCTGGGGGCGCCTGGCGCCAGCCATGGCGCCGACTGCGGGGGAGCGTCCTAATCCGTCTAGGAGACCCCTAATTCGACCCCAAACCTTCCCAACTCCTATATAAACACCCCAAACCCATCTTGGAGGGGAAGAACGTGATTTTGAAGTCTAAGAACGCCAATGAAGATCAACAACGCAATCGATCTTCAGTTCATCAACTCTATCTAGTATTTTTATTTGTTTTTCAATACTTCGTCTTTTGATTTTGTTGAACGTGAGTGGCTAATCACCCCTTGTTCTGGGGTTGTGATTAGCCATGAATATTGTGTTTCGAACTTGACGATTTCGTTTTGATAATTCATGTTTATATGATTGTTTCTTCAATTCCATGCCTAATTGCTTAATTATTTTGGCCATCAATTTAGTTCTATCAATCATCTATGCTATGTTTGGGAAAACTATGTTTAGATTAGAAAAAGAATTGAAGAAAGCATGTTCTTAACCTTTCTAAGGGGGCGGATTCGTGGTTAGGATAGGAATATACTTAATCACCATGCTTAATTGAACATCGTGTTTTTATTGCATTCTTGCAAGATTAATTCCATAGGAATATAGGTGTTAATCTTGTTAGGAATAGGCGAATAGTACTTCGGAAGAAGGCTATGAGTATATTTATCGATCAATTAGCAATCTTACATGAATTATATGAACGAGAAGTCAATTAGAACGCAATAGGATTGGAAACATAATCACAACCCTGGAATATTTGTTTATTTGATTACAAAATACGTACTTTGTTCTTTGCAATTCTTAGATACAAATTAGAATTATAAGTAGAATAACCCAACTATTAAACTCGATTCTTGCTTGCTTAAATACAGTATTAGTTCGTTAGAAAGTAGTAAATTTAAGTCCCTGTGGGTACGACAACCTGGATTCATAATCCTATATTACTTGTCGACCACGTATACTTGCGTGTGCGTAAGGGAGCAACAAGTTTTTGGCGCCGTTGCTGGGGACTTAAATATCTGCTACTTTACCAACTTCAGCTTATATTTGTTATTTATTCAAGTTTCATTAATCGGCTTACGTTGTTTGCTGTGACACAGGTCTTTCTATTGAATGCGGAGAAGTACAAGTGCAAACAACCTTCTTCCCTTTGATCCAGAAATTGAACGAACATTACACAGAGTAAGGAGGGAAGTAGAAGCCAGAACCAGAATTAACCAAGAGTTGGACATTGTTGTTCAACCACAGCCTATCGATATGGCAGGAAATGCAGAGAGAGCAGTAATTGAAGCTGCAAGACCAAATCTTGCCAATATGACTCAGGCGATTGTCAAGCCTGAAATCACAGGGCACTTTGAGTTGAAGCAATACATGGTGCAGTTAATCCAATCCACAGGGCAGTATGTGGGACTGTCGCACGAAGACCCACAGAGACACATTCAGAACTTTTTGGAAATCACAGACACTTACAATTATCCAAATGTGTCTAAAGATTATGTGAGGTTGACGTTGTTTCCCTTTTCTCTATTGGGGGAAGCAAAAGAGTGGTTGAAAAAGGAGCCTGCAAACAGTATTTATACATGGGATGACCTAGCCAGAAAATTTCTGATCAAATTCTTTCCAACCAAGAAAACCAAGTCACTGAGAAGCCAGATTTTGGGTTTTGAACAACGGGAAGGAGAAACCCTTCGACAGGCATGGGAGAGGTATAAGAAGCTGCTTAAGGATTGTCCACACCATTGCCAGACAGATGAGGTACTAGGGCACACGTTCGTTGATGGTCTAGATGAAGCTTCGAAAATGAACCTTGATTCAGCGTGCGGGGGCAGTTGCATGGCCAAGCCATACAGTGAAATCCAACTTCTATTGAACAATTTCACGGCCAACGATCATAATTGGCAAGGTGATGGTGACTCGCGCAGAGCCATTAAACAGAAGGGAGCTGGTTTGATAGAATTGGATGACCTGGCAGCTGTGAGAGCAGAAATGGCTAAATTGGCAAATCAGATGAACCGAATGACTATGGAGCAGGTTCAACCCAGACAACAGGTCCAACAAATGTCATTATGCTGTGAGATGTGTGGTGATAACCACACAAGTGATATGTGCCCCACCAATCCGGAATCCATATATTATGTGGAACAACAAAACAGGGGACCCGTAAATCAAAATTCACATTATGGGAATTCCTACAATTCAAATTGGAGGAACCATCCCAACTTTTCATGGGGTGGCAATCAGCAGCAGCAGAATACAGGCAGACCACAGGGGAATTATAACCAACCACAGAGGCAACCTCCACAATCAGATGATAACACGAATGAGTTGTTAAAGCAGCTTGTACAAGACAACAAGCAATTTAGAACTGAGTATCAAACCCTCACCACAACAGTGAGGAATCTGGAGCGCCAGTTGGGACAGCTGGCCGGGGCTCAAAATACTCGATCTGCTGGAGCACTACCCAGCGACACTGAAGCTAATCCACGGGCAGCACTGAATGCAGTATCATTGAGGAATGGGAGACAGTTAGAAGAGGTCGAACCGAAAAAGAAGAAGCAGGTGACCTTCAATGAACAACCAATCACCATTGAGGTAACTGCAGATAAGGCCAAAGAAGTTGAGAAATCAGTTGAAGAGGCAGGAGCTAAGCAACCCCCACAATTGGTTGCAAGGCCACCACCTCCCTTTCCACAAAGATTACAAAAGTTGAGAGACAATGAGGCCTACAAAAAATTCCTTGAGATTCTAAAACAGGTACAAATCAACATTCCATTGGTGGATATTTTACAAGAGGTGCCTAAATACGCAAAGTATATCAAGGATATTATGGCTAATAAAAGAAGACCGACTGAGTTTGAAACGGTGGCACTTACTGAAGAGTGCAGTTCGAGAATTCAAGGGAAACTACCACAAAAATTAAAGGATCCGGGCAGCTTCACTATTCAGATATCAATTGGGAAACATGCTGTGGGAAGAGCATTATGCGACCTCGGAGCAAGCATAAATTTGATGCCACTTTCAGTGTTCCGACAGTTGGGGTTGGGTGACCCACGCCCAACAACAGTCACCCTACAGCTAGCTGATCGCTCCCTCGCTCAGCCCGAGGGAGTAATTGAAGACGTCCTCGTCCAAGTTGGCTCATTCATATTTCCGGCTGACTTCATCATCCTAGATTACGAGCCAGATCAGGATGTCCCATTTATTTTGGGGCGTCCATTCCTAGCCACCGGCCGCGCCATTATTGATGTCTGCGAAGGTAAAATGACGATGAGAGTGGGTGATCAAGAAGAAGTGTTCAATGTTTATAAACCGCTCCGGTTGCCTACCCATTATGAGAAATTAGCAATGATCTCGGTGGTGGAGAATACTTCCACATCACTAGTGCCTTACATGATTCCGGTTGATCCTATTGAACGAGGATTGCTTGGGGAGATGGAAAAGAGTCTGACGAAAGAAATTAAGAAAGTACCGGATATTTCCGGCAATTATGTCCTGGGGCTCAGAAAAGCAGAAGAATGGGAAAGGCCTGTCACTCTGACCCATCTCAGGCCATCTGTTGAAGAAGCTCGAAGGCTAGACATCAAGCCAGATTGATAGCAATAATCTTAG
>MCJB01005224.1:0-10621 GCA_002018475.1 Nicotiana obtusifolia
AAGAGCCGTTTTTGGCCGTTGCCCAACGGCTATTTCATCAATATAGCCGTTGGCCAACGGCTATAAATTAAAGAAGGAAATCTGCCCAGCATTCCGGTCCGGTTCCGGTCCGGCCCCAAATTCTTCCGGTTCGTCCGATTTTAAACGTGCAAACCGTTTCGCTACCGGACCACTACCTCCCCCCCCTCCGCGTATTTGGTCCGGTTCTAACCGGTCCCAAACCGGTTAGAACCGGACCATTAGCCACCCTTAGTCTCAACCTAAAGGGTGGCACGCAAATCTTAATGTAACTAATACATGACTTTAAACCAATTCAAAAATATCCAAATTTACAAGCGTTAATTGAAAAATAATCGATATTTAGCCACTTTTCATAAAAGATAAATCTAAACGAAAACACTGTTCAAAATCTGAAAAATATTCCAGCATAATATACTGGAGTTCCAGTATAATATACCGGTCCAACATAATATGATGGAAGCACATACACAGATGCTCCAATCTCCAGTATATTATGCTGGAACTTTCCACGTATTGGAGTTTCAACATAATATGCTGGAAGTTCATACACAGGTACACCAATCTCCAGTATATTATGCTGGACCGATTCGTGTTGCAGCAAAACAGTGGCTATTTTTCAATGACCTTGCAAACGCTGGCTATTTTTTAATTACGGGTCCGAAAACTGGCTAGCTCGTGCTATTTTTACTAAAACAACCAAACTATGAAGAACCATGCTTTTATAAATCACTGATCTATGACCTGCCCATATAGGCGCAGGAGTCACTGGGCACCAGACAAGACACTTCCCCCATGGAACAATCAGAAAACAGGTCGCACATATTACAGTACAGATGGAATAAATCAGGAATAACATCTGCAGGATTCTTAATCATTTGAACAAATAAAAGTGTCCACAAAATTTAAACCACAAGTTTCTTTATTAATCACTTTTTAAGATGTGCATAGTTCAAAATTTTCCATGCGACAACCAAGTTGATTGAAGATTGTAAGTCAGCAGCACAGGCAGGAATAATTGGTAATGCCTTGTTCAACAACGAAAAAACAAGATAAAATCGTAATGGATCAACAACTTATATCCTTGTTACTTGAGTTTCTCAAATAGCTTCGGGGCAACCTGGGTGAACAGTTCACGAAAAGATTAGAAAACAACAAACAAACAAAAACGACCACAAAACTTAAAAAATGCTTAAAACAGAGAGGAGAGAAGAAACAAGAGGCAGCACATCCCCACCCACACCCCCACACCCCAACAAAACCCCCCCAAGAAAAACTAGTCAAAGAAAATGCTAAACAGACCAACAATGGAGAATATAGAAATAGAGCTTACGCATTTGTCAATGCATTGCCAATAATCAAAATACTGTCCAGTGCAATGCTTGTGCCCTGATTCGTCACCTTCTACCCTTCTACTACATGCCTGTAGGATGCAGATTCCCAATTAGAGCCAAGAAGAAGAAAACCACTATAAACAAGGCATTTGCAAAAAAAAGAAGGCAACTGAAAAAGCTGGTCTGCTTCAGACTTTATCATAACCTAAACCCCACACCCCCCAAAGGAAAGAAAAGAAGGGGGAAGAAAGGGTTATAGCAAACAGAAAGAAAATTGTGGTTATGGATTATAGGGTAGCAAAAACAATCAAATATTGCAAGCTATATTGACCACAACTAATGACAATTATATATCCAATTTCGTAAACATTAATGTGACAATTTGCCCAAAAGAATTGCCATATCAGATAAATAAAACAGATCAATAGATAACCATCACAGAGCAGTGAGAACAATGTCCACTGCCAAATAACCCTAACCAGTTGAAATCTGGAGTGCCAATATGGGTGGGGTTTTGGGGGGGGGGGGGGGCATAAACATGCTTTTTTGGCTACTTTGAAAGACCAAACAGTTACGGATTAAGTCCCTTAACATTATATCATATGGTGCTTCATCTATTCTAAGCAAGTGTTGTGAAGAGTCGCTTTTCGCTTAAAGCGTGAAGCAAGAAGCGAAGCGCTCACTTTTTTTAACTAAAGGGAAAAAAAAATTGGCTGCATTTCGCTGCTATTTTAAGCACTGAGAAGAAGAAAACATATTTGGGCTTGAAAATTGAACCCCTACTCGCTGCAAACATACCCGGGCTTTAAAGATGAAACACTTGTCCCTGCTTGCTCTGCTGCTCGCTGATTTTGTAAAAAAAGACTGAGCTTTTTTATTTATTAGTGACTTAAAAGACAAAAGTGAGCACTTCTCGCTTTCTTGGAAAAAGCGGACACTTCAATCTACCTACTACGCTTCACCCTACAAAAGCGACACAGTAGCCGCCTCGCTTCGCTTCGCTTCACGCTTAAAGTGCTGAAGCGAGCACTTTTCACAACACCGGTAACATACAAAGAAAAACTTCCTGACTTACCATATTACTAGTTGATTTGGTATTGAGGGTAGTTGATCATTGAATTGATTGATATGTCAATGATAATATTTGATATTTTCAAAGTACAAAATTTTCAAGTCTAACATAACATAATCCAAGATATTTTTGTGTCACTCTGAGTTCTTGTGAAGACCGGTGTTGTGAAGAGCGTGAAGCGAGGAAAAGCAACAATCCCCTTTTCGCTTAAAAGCGAGAAGCGAGAAGCAAGGCGCTCGCTTTTTTGAAGTGAAGCGAAATTTAAAAAAATATTAAAATAAATACTGCATAGACAATGAAGAAGAAGATGAGGAGAATGACAATAAAACAAATATTGCATAGACAACTAAGAATAAATTATATGAAAAAAAATGGCAATAAGTATGCCATAAAAATGGCAGTATAACTGGAACGAAAAATGGGCAACATTTCGCTACAATTTATCATTGAAACAGTGAAAGAAAATGAAGAAGAAGAGGAGAATGAGAAAAAGAACTGAAGGGGGGAAAAAATTTCGCAAGCATTTCGCTGCTATTTGGACAATGAAACAGTGAAAGAAAAAGAAAAAGAAGAAGGAGGAGGAAGAAATCACATACATGGGACCAAACTTGATGATCTTGAAGTTAAAAAAAGAGAGCCTTTTTAATTAATTAAAGTTGGCAGCCCAGTTATAAAGAGAAGTGCTCGCTTTTGTCGCTTTGTTCGCTTCCTCGCTTCTCGCTTTTTCAGGGGAAGCTATCGCTTTTGTGCACCTGATACGCTTCATATCAGAGAAGCGCCAGATGCCTCGCTTCGCATTGCTTCTCGCTTTAAGCGAGGAAGCGGTCGCTTTTAACAACACTGGTGGAGACCCTAGATCTTATAGTATTGAAAATATTAAAAATCAAACTAAACCAAATTCATGACAAATAGACAAGGTAATAGCTTTCTTAATTTCATATTGGTGTTTGTGTTTTTATTTGTTTTTTGGGAGAATTGTTTTAAGTCTGAGTTGTGGAAATTAATGTATTTGGGATTCTTATAAGAAATATGTACTTATGTGTGTGTTTCGATTTAGTTCTGGAAGAATTGGTTTTAAGGGGGAAAAAATTGAACTAAGACATTAATTAAAAAAAATGAGGCAGAAAAGGATTGAACAAGTTTGCTGTTTTGCACCAAAAAAGTAATGGATAGTTAACAAAGATAGGCCCACTTCTGACAGTGAGGCCAGAGCTGTCCAAATTGAAGTTTGTTTCAGAACCTTGAAAACCATTGTTGTCAAAAACAGATATAGTGGTAACAAACTTACTAAGGTCCCATTTAAAAGAACTTATCAACACTAGAATGCTTCATATTCTCAAACTAAAACAAAATTCAACTACCATACCCATCTAGAAAATAAACATGATAATGTTAAAATTTATATAAGTTAGACTTCCACTAACATAAACAATCAAGACCAGGTTATAGCTCATTCCACTAATTATCTTAATCAACAGAAAACCCAAAAAAAAAAAGGAATATTTAAGTAATTTTTTCCAATAATTATATAAGAATATAAAAGGCCTCTGAAATAACTGAAAGCCTGTTTCACTTTGGTGGGAATCACCTGATACTCCTTTAGCTGCCTTACACACTTAGGCTTGCAAGTTACTTCCAGTGTCGCCTTTGGGTCAACAACTTCCTCGTCCGACCTGAACAAACGAAACCATCAGCAATGTTTTTTCTTAGAGATGAAAATATAAGCAAGATCCCACACTTGGAAGAATAAATCTTGCATGTAAGTCAAAATATAAACTGGGACTAAAAGAGTGAAGCAAACTTCAAAAAGTTCTTACGCACACAAAAGTAAAAAACAACTAGAGAAGTGGTATTAGGGAATTGTGGATTAGCCAAAATAGCATTCCGACCTTTTTCATGTATCTCAACGAAACAAACTCAGTAGACTCAGAGTTGCCACTAGTCATTAATTACTGCGGTCTAACTCCATGCTTGTAATATGAGCTTAATATTTGTAAATCATTGAGATAATTATCGTCTGAGAATAACAATAAGATGCTTCTGACATAAATTGGTTATTACGAAAGTCAGCATGAAAATGTCTCTCTGGCTACCATTCTTCAACAAATACAAGCTTATGCCTTGTGAAGAGGGTCGACACACTAATCACAAACATCTCATTGTGGTGCTTCTTTGGTTAATCTAAATATAAGCTAAGTAAAAAAATGGATATCCTTAGTGTTTTTCGCCAGCTAGAGAACGTCAACAGACACACTGCATGAATAGAGAAGAATAGGGGAGATCAACAGCAAATGTTTGTGCACTGAAAAACACCAATCGAAGTTGAGCATTTGACCAAGCACCACTAGGACTTATTTAAAGTTTGAATAGGGAATGTACACTCAAGAATGTTGCTTCTCACTAAAAAACAATCTATAATACTACCCTCTACGGGCCAATAAATGGACAGGAGAATAGAGATAGTTTAAGCTTTACTTTTCCTCATAATAAAATAGGATATAGCAGGCTAGCATGGTTGAAATATTTTAGCCCCATGCCATTGAAGTTGGTTGTTGAAATTTGGAAAAGATTTGAGTTTAAACATAACAGATAACACCAAGTTCGTTACGCGATGAAGCTGGGGCTTTATTCGTAGTTTAGATATAGAGTCAACTAAATGTAACTTGTAATATTAAAGCTTCTAACTGTTAAAGAATAAAAATATAACAGGATATGTTTGGTTCTAGGACACTCACTCCCACTCTCCACTCAAACCCTAAATGAAGGTATTTCCGGCCAAGACACAGCGCTTCTCCAAGAGATACATAATTCATCTTGTCTACTTAGAAACTATTAGGTCGCCAGTAAATGTGTTTTGTACAGGTGTGTTAAAATGATATTATTTGCATATCAGAAGACTAATATGATGTTGTAGGTAATCAAACTATTGGTTTTTCTATACCAAATAAACAAAAGAAAATTGCGGGAAAATTATTTTACAACAGGGTTATCAAATTTACTTCTCTCAACATAGGTTCCAATTAAAAAACCAACCTCAGATCGGTATAGTCAAACACTTGGCTCTTCGTCAAAATAAATCAGTCAAAATAAAGAGGATTAACTAAATATGATATCTTTTTAATTGTTTCAAAAATAAAATTATCTAAAAATCATTATTGGAATTTCAGTTTTTCTTTTTTGAGTATTATTGGAATTTCAGTTTTTAACAACCTATACTCACAGTTAATAACTGAAGAAACTAATTAAGAATTACACCCACAAATATGTCACCGAATGAGTTACTCATAAACAGTGAAATGCTATTTAAAATATTCCATTAAAGTAATTTGATAGTACAAGCAAAATGCGACACATAAATCACATCAAAAGTAAACCTAAAATTAAATAACTAAAGAAGCGAGAATAGTTTCATTATCAACAGATCAACAGGACTCACATGGAAAATAGATATTTGGAGACGAAGACTTTGATACAGCAAATTCACCTGCAAATGCAACTTTTACACTAATCAATACAAAATTAGCCAGTTAATTAGTATAAAAGGATAAAAAATTACTCAAATTTCTCCATACATAAAACCAAAATTTGCAGATCAGAATAAACGCGAAAGAGGGAACAGATCAAATGCAAAGAACAGGAGCAAAGGCTAAACCTGAATCTTGTAGAATCAATGATGAGCTGCGGATGGGAAAGAGGAGACAGAATAGGAAGTCTTAAAAATGCTTTTATTGGGCTGTTATGCTAATTGGGCTTTTTTGGCGCGTGTGTAGGCCCAATTGTGGAATTACTAACAAAAAATTGAAAATTCTTTTTACTGAAATTCAACTAGAGAACATTTGGCAAGAAGACCTCCTCAATACTTAGAATTGGTCAAATGACCTGGGATTTTCGTTCTCAATTTCTTTTGGGTTGGAAAATAGTTAAATGAGTGGGTTAGGTGGAGCCTTTTTAATATTTTAAAAACTTGTGGGTCACCTATAAGGTTTAAAAAATATTACTCCTCTCTCATTTTTTCCGCCCAATTTCTCTCTCATCTCTCTACTCTCTCTTCTCTCTGTCACTCAGCCCCAGCGGCCATGGTATTTTCCGGCGGGAAGGGACAAGAATCAAGTTTCGATTTTAGGTGTAATCGGCTCTATAGACCCATCAAGCACTATGTTAAAGCTCAGAATGCGTCAACTTTGGTAAATCTTAAATTATTCTTTTTTTCTTTCTTACATTTTTAATTTTAGATTTTGTAGGGTGATTCGTTCATGTGCATGTCAAGATCGATTGAGTTGTGTATAACCATATCTTATATGGCGTGAGTGGTTATATTTGCTTCTTGAACTACCTCTATGGTCTGTATTTTAAAATTTCGTCATAACTGGCGACCTAATGTTTATTGATAAACCTGTGATCGATTATTTTCTGATTATAGATGCTTGTTGGAATTGGGGCTTATTTTTCTTATTCTGATCATAAGTTTGAAATTATTAAATGTGACATTGCATATTTGCATGTAGGTAACATGAGGAGGAAATCAGTTGCTAAGAAGCATGTTCCTTTGATAAAGAAGGCAATTGCACATCCTTCAATGCCTTCAAACAGGAAAGAAAATACAGGGGAAAAAAAGCATCGCCAAGTAAAGCAATTGCTGAGTCTTCAAAAACTGCTACTAGAAAACGAAATGTAGATACTTCTAAAGCTTCCCCTAGTAAAGAAAATGTTGAGATTTCTAAACGTGATAGGAGAAAAATTAACAAAGAGCCATCAAAGTCTCTCGATAAAAAAAAGAACAAGATCAAGGTCTAGGTTAGTTGACGAGGACATACATGTTAGTAAAAAGATCTGTTTCAAGGAGGTTAGCATTAGAGGGTGTTGATGAGGAGGAAGAAGACTACACAAATGCAGCACAAACGCAAAATGGAAGATTAGGTTTCTGAAAAAACAATTGTCGAAGAAGAAAAGGACAGTGATGATGAAGCTTTAGGTGGGGAAGATGATGAAAATGGTGATGATGATGCTCAGGAGATTGATAAAGATACTGAAGAAGAAAAAGAAGAAGATGTAGCAGAAAAAGAAGAAGTAGCAGAAGAAGATGATGAACAACTTGAAGATGGACTGGAAAGTGAAATACATGCAGCAGTTGAAGGTGACCAGGTTGCGCTGTCAATTCCTGTGTTTGTAAGGGCGATCGATGCATCCAAATACAAGTTTAGAACTTTTCTAAGAAAGCACAGACATTTTCTCGCAAAAACTAATGTGAGGTTTAGGATCAATGTATTCCACGAGTTCAAGGATAAACTAAGAACAATTAAATTGATGAAAAAGTATAATAATAGTTGTTTTGGACAGTTTGACAACTTTCAGAGCACTAACACAGTTCAATGGACAACTTGTCCATTCCCTGCTGATTCGCCGAATTTATTGCGTGAAGAAGCGCGAGATGTAGTTTTTAGTTGGACAAGCCTGTTCACTTTGGATTGGCATTGGTGTGGTTTGTCCATTCAGTCTTGCTTGCAAGGGATAACATAGCACTTGTCAATAAGAAGTGCATTCATATGGCTAACAATCTGGAAGTTTTCATGAAATATCTACGGGGCAAGAAGTGTTTTGAGCTTACAATTGAGTAATTAAATAAGAATATGTTGCCAATGTATATATTATATGTGAGCAAGAGGAGGAAAATAAATTCTCTTGTAAAAATTCCAAATCATCTAATTATGCCCTGTACGGCTTCCCATGAACATTCATGGTAAGTATTAAAAAAACCTTCTCAAATTTTTTTTGCAGTTGAGTACTATCTATTATTATATTTACTGTAGACAGAAATTAATATTTTTTGGTTCATGAAAAAATGTAGGCATGGGCATACGAAGCAATTCCGCTATATGGTCGTAGTGCCGAGAAATCAAAGATCGTATCGCTGCCGCTGCTAAGAATGTTGAGATGGCACAGCAAAAAAGTGACATCTGATCCTGATTGGGATCCCTTTAAGCAAAGAGTTGATAACCCTTATATGGTAAGATAGGGAGTGCAATAACCCTCCACCAGTAGATTAAAATTAACCAAAGTAGGAGATTATCATAGACCTTGTATCTATTGTTTTGTATTTCTTGTCTATTAACTTATATCTATGCTATATTTCAGGATGTGCACTCTTACCTTATTCCTACCCTACATGAGATGGGTATAGACTATATGAAGAATTTGGTACCATACGACGATGAGGTAGCGAATTCTATAATCGACCAGCTAGCGGTTGATTTGGAATGGGCGACTACCATTAAAAAGCACTTGGTGTAGTGAGCTTAGAGACTAATGATGAAGCTGACATTGATGATGACCCTTTAGGTGGGAGTATTCCTAGTTCACCACTAGTTGGTGGTTTTTCAGCCACCTTCATCTGCAGAACGATCTTTTCACGCTTAAGAGCGTCCTTTTCACACTTCAAACTACTAATAGGGTCAACAATTATTGGATCTAGCAGATCATCGTCCCATTCCCAAAATTGACATCTTTTACCATATCGAATCAAATGGGAAAACAATTTATTTGTAAAATTAAATCCCTAAAATTAAAAGAGGCGAATCTATGGAATTTGGAACATTTTGAGAAACGTTGACCAGCATTCGCCGGAGTTATAACTGTAAATTAACTGGCAGCCATACCGCAGTGATAATTTTTTCTCGACCCAAAGGATGCACTCGACCCTTGAATCATTTCCCTTCAATTGTTTGAATAATATTTTTCGGAAGTAAAACTTGGGTTGAAATATGATCAATTTTGTTTTGAGATGGCAGGTGAAATGAGAAATTTAAAATGAGTCAAATGGGTTAATTTGAACGGGTCAAGAAAATATAGTTGAAATGTGATCAATTGATTACATGGCCGGTCAAATGGGTAATTTTAAATGGGTCAAATGAGTAATTTCAACGGGTCAAAAAAAAATGGTTAGGGATAGGCCACGTGGACATATTTTAATTTACTGAACAACACGAGTTGTCTTCCATCAACCACTAGTCAGTGATAAACTTCTTTAATAGTCTATAAATCCTAAACCCTAACCCTAACCCCGAACCCCAACCTTGGTCATTCAGCATAAATCCATAGACTTCTTTAATGGGGCAAGTGTCAACTTGAGGTTTCGTCCTCAACTCTTATTGCAATCGAGGGTAAACTAATGATCGAGAATTCACTAAAATAATGATTACACCACGTTCGACTTTTGGAATTTTTTGTTTTAAAACGTTTAAACATCTTATTAAACACCATTAAACAGTTAAAGTTATTTTACATGGCGGTGTATTTCATACCATTAAGAGTTGGTCATTCTAGAACATGTAACAACTCAAGAAGCAAGACCTCTAAGTATAAGAGTATTGTCTAGTGAAGTATTGTCAACAAGTATGCCTCTAAGTATGAATGTTGTATATTAAATATTGGGTTGTAATATCAACATGTGTTGATATTAAGTAATGCTGTGATCGATTATAATAGGCATATAGTCTTTAAATTGCATATATTGCCTTAACATTATATTATAATAATATTCATTGGCTATATAATGAAAGTTATTTTCACCAATTATAGGCTTAGGTTGATACCGATATAATTGATACGTTATAATAATCCATTTTATCCAATTCAAAGTTTGCAATTTGTTGAATTAAATGTTTACAACTTTAAGTTATTCACAAATAATTGTCATCTTTTGGTTTAAGGTAATTAAATTAATATTTTACACTAACGAGTAACTAGTAATCGAGGAATTACATATATGCATGTCCAATTTATGAGTGATATACCGTTTTTAATTCTTTACTATAAAATTCTATTGATTATGTTTTACAGTGGATTTATAGACCACCAGTAGGGTAGACGATATACTGTAGTTTTATTCAACAACTCTTTTGAAAATTTCAATTTATTGGCGGAAAATTCAAATATTTGGAAGACTGAAATTTATATCCTCTGAGTTGTATGTTTCTATTGGAACCTCTTTATTTCGTTTTAGGGCCTTTTTGCTCTTAAGTGTTGTCAAATAGAAAAAACAACCAAAGCATAAAAATAAAAAACAGGACAACAAAATTCAAAAAACAGGGCACAAAATTAAATAGACAAAAACTTAAGTTAAATATTTTTATTAAATAACTCCAGTCACAGCAACACATAATTTTTTCCATTAACTAAAGAAAAAAATTAAACTACAGGG